>JAJMIE010000017.1:0-290219 GCA_030575195.1 Sugiyamaella boreocaroliniensis | reverse complement strand
CCAATAGAAGTGGTGATGTCTCAAGAAGTTGTGAGAAGGTACCTGAAACTGAAACTGAGCAGCAGGTTGCCAAGAATGAAAGGAACGTTGGTCTGGCGGGTCGACTGGTATGCAACGGCGTATTGTGACGATCGCAGCCGCAAAGGAGAATGCAGCGAAGACGAAGCGAGGGGGTCAGCATAGGGGCAGCAGCAGCAGCAGTAGTGGCAGCACAGAAAAGGGGCTTCCACATGTTGCTAGGGGGACCAGTGGGTCTTGTGCAGCGGGAGTTGGTGCACAGTGGGTCGGTGGGTCTGTAACTAAGTTTCAAAGTTTGGTTGGGGGTAGAAGAGGAGATAGATTAAGGGACGAGAGGAGAGGGATGAAAGTGGAGGCTTCGAGACTAGTTTTTCATATAAAAGTGAACCCGTTGTGCTGTGTCGATATACAGTGTGTGATCGTGGTGGGCCACTCCCCTCCCCCCAAAGACAGGGGCCAGTGCCGAACGGCTTCATCTGGTACTGCTGCTGCTCGTGTCGCAGCTGGAGATCGGCTGCACGTCTGTTGTACAGGTGCTTGTCGGCTGCCTTGTCGGTCGCCGCTCGGCTGCGAGGATCTCAGCCTAGCCGACCCGCAGCAGTGGGGCCGAGTTCTTTTTATTGCAGGGCCTGTTTAGGCAAAATTAAACCTCGCATGCGTCCAGGGCTGGGGCCGACTGCCACAACGCACACAGGCAGGTACCAGGAGGAAAGGGGGTTAAATTTTTGCACCCTCCTTCCACCCCTCATTTAATATGTGACATGACGTATTTAGTGATGAACAGGAAGAAACAGGTGATATGATTAATGCTATGTATCTCGTTAGCCTCACGCATTCTTCTACCTCCATTCCTCCTGCTCGTACCATCCCCCACACATGCACCGCGACCGCAACTCAATCTGACCCACTTCTGCGCGGGATCTTGGCTTGGTGTTGGGCTGCAGTGCCGATCTGAGCTTGTGCGAATGACCACGATCCCCTTGTGCTCGCGACGATGTCTGCTCATGCGACACAGGCGGCTACACTGTGATTGGGTACTGCTGTTGTTTTAGTCTTGTGCTGCTTCTTCGCTTTCAACACTTGTTTGCTACTTTCTATCTCTAACTGCAATCCCCGTCTGTCTCACTCTGCTGTACTTGACCCAATCCTCTCATCCACTGCCGTGCTGCCGTTGGTACAGCTGATAAATTGCATCCGCAATCTTGTAACCCTAATTGGACAGCCTGCTTTTGGGCCTGTACATCCTGTGTCCCCTCTTATGTCTGTTGTATGCTTGCTATATGTAGCTTGGCCATAATATTATCTAGTCGCGCTGCCAAGTAGGTAGAGTGCTGTAGTGGAGGTGCTGAGTCCAGGACTACCGAGGTTATACCACTAAGGGGGTACGCACGAAGAGGGGAGCAGATCGTCCACTTTCCACCCATCGACTCTGTAGGTCGTCAACTATTCTACTATCCGAAGTGCTCATTAAGTAATTGGGACACTCTCTGTGCCCATACGACACTGCTACCCCTGAAGCGCCCTATGGTCCTCTCTACCCCTTAACCGCCATATGGCACTCTTCAAGCCCCTAAGGACTCCCCAATCCCCTATCCCCCAAACCTACATCTTACAACAGTCCCTACAATCTCCCTACAATCTCCCTACACCCTCTCCTTACTCCCTCACCCAACCTCCTACCCCCCTATTCCTCTCTCTGAGTGAGCACAACGCACATGCACTAGACACCTCCTGTGCTCCTGTGCCCTCTATATGCAGTCTATCCCCCCTCGTGCCCATCCCCCTTGCTCCACTCCTGGTACTCGTTGACGGCCCTCGTGCCGCCTGCACCCAACCAGCATATGCCTATGTGCCTCAGCTCTGCCGCCTCTACCAACAGCCTGGAACCAAGGGATGACCTTAACTTTTAGTTTCATTGGAACCTTAGAGGCCAAGCTTAACTGGTAGCTCGCACTGAAACCCCGACCCTACAAACACCCCCTGGCCAGTCGCGAGGGTTAGGATGACGATCAAGGGCGCAGGCGCCAGCGATCGATCAGATCCACTGAACCCTGAGCCAGAAGTCTGCCCTCCTCCCGTTGTGCCCTAATCGTCGGTTGGCCAGGCAAAGCGGACGGCCCCAACCCTACACACAGCCTCGCATCATGCCCGTGCCCAAGACTCGTGAGCCCTTACCTCAATATACCCTTGCCCGAACACAAAACCCTTCCCCCCGCTTCCCCTTACCGGATATCCGCTTCACCGTCGTTATCCTCCTTCCTCTCACCCCCAATGACTCCAGTAGAGGAAGTGGACCACAAGCGGTGCTGGATCTGCCTCGCTACAGCAGACGACCCACCACCAAATGGCCTCACCGAACACGACTGGCGTCGCCCATGCCATTGCAACCTTGTGGCTCACGAAACATGCCTGCTCGACTGGGCCATCGAAGTCTCGTCAAACGACAGGCGAGGCCTAGCGCAACGTACTGCCGCCCCTCACTGTCCGCAATGCCAGGCAATCATCCGAATCACCAAGGACCGCTCCACGCTTGTGTCTACTCGTGAGTCGTTTGAATCAGTCCACGTCTCGGCAATGCAGATTTGTGTGTTGTCAACGATCGGTGGCACCGTTGCCTCTGTGGCCTACACGACGCTTTATGCCCTGGGGGCCGCCTCAATTCGCTGCATGTGTCCTCAGGACATGGCTTTCTCAGCTCTCGGAGTCACCGTGTCGCAAACAGGCATCCACATTGCGCCCATGTCGCTGCGACGCATGTTACTCGTACCCTCGATTCCTCTGGCGCTACTCATGTCGTCGAGTCGCTCGGGCTTGGTGGACTTTGTGACTCTGGCACTGCCGCTAGCCCTCGCAGATAAGGCTCACCCACCATGGAAGTTCACAGGCCCGCGTCTGACGCTGCAGTATCTGGCACTGGGCCGCATTGGCTACCGACTCGTGTACGATGCCATTGTCGAGCCTATTATCCAGAGCTGTGCCCGACACATGCGCTCGTCAACCGATGGACACTATGGCACCGAGCCATGGCCTATTAACCTGCAGATCGCCATTGATCGCGATGATGCTGGTAACATGGCGCCTGTCATGGGTCCCGGCGGCCCAGTCGAGGATCTGGCGCCACCGGTCAACATTTTTGGCCGTGTTATCGACGCTATTATCGACCGGCTTGTGCCAGTGGCGCCTGTTGAGCAGCCTGACGCAGGTCAGGGCGCTGCTGCTGCAAATGATGCAGAGCCACAAATTGAGGTTGTCGCGCAGAATGGCGAAGATGACGAGCGCGGCGAGGAGCGAGGAGCGGACTGGCACGAGGACGAAGACGGTGAAGAGGCCATGATAAACCTACAGGTGTTGCCCAACAGACTTATGCCGCCTGGATCAGCTAACTGGGTGATTTCGCGACCGTCAACGCTGCTGCGACTTGGAAACTCGCTGCTGTTGCCGCTGCTTAGCGGCACTGCCGGCTCACTGCTTTCGTTGATTCCAGCAGTGCGCCGATTCATTCCGTCTGAGTTCAATCGCAATGTTGTTGGCGGTGCGCTGGTACTGGTGCTGCGAGACCTTTTTAATGTGACGACAGCGTTGCTGCGGGTGCGCCAAGAGAACAGCCGGCGTGTGGCCAACTACTGGGAGTAACGAGCCAGTGATGAGCATTTATGATTGATGAGTGATTGAGTTACGAGAAGTCAGCGTACGAGGGCTGTACTGTGGTATTGAGATGATGCATAGCACGAATGGTGGAGTGTGACATGTTGTATATAGCTGTGTATGGTGCTGTATGTAGCAAGAGCGTACTACTTTGAACTGATAAAAACATAAAACCTAGAGTGAGTTCCGGAGTAGTTTATGTTTATTTCGGGTTAAACTTTAGCTGTCCTGATTAGCTGTTAACTAGGTGAATCCATGGGCGTGCCTAGCAGGACGTCTCCATGATCTCCAGAGTATCATGAATACCTGTTAATCTGTCAATCTGTGAATATCTTTTAGTATCTGATGTAACTATATGGAATACTAGCGCTTGGAGTGTATGAGTATCTAAGTGTCTTACCGGAGTATCTGGAGTAACTGAGCATCTATAGCTGGTGTATAAGGTGTGTCTGAAGCACGGAGTATACGGGAGTACCTGAAGATCTGAGAGTACCCTGAAGTGTCAGAGTCCCTAGAGAATTTAGAGTTTTGATATCTGACAGTATCTAGAGTACTCGGAGTACCTGGTGTACTTGGAGTACCGGAGGTGAGTACGTGCAGTACCAGGGGGTGCACCTGAGGTATGGGTAATCACTTCACGCACACTATTGCTACTTTGTTGCTATACTAGATAGTGGCCTACGGAGAAGGATGAAACGACACACAAGTGGATATACAGACGAGAACAGGAAACGACGGTAGACTGGAGTTTGTACATAGTCGGTACTATTATTTCTTATACGGTTGTCCTTGGATATGGGGTACAGGTGAAACAAAGAGGAGGCGATCAACGGCCAAAGGAGATAGCCTTTTACGATCCGAGGTATCGCCAGGGGTATTGTCCTCCATTGGAAACATTGTGTGCATTGTTCGCTTTATCGGGTCATTGTTTTTTGCTGCTAGATTACGTCGATGGAGAATGGGTGGCCGCAAGGCACCGGGACGCTAACGCAAGCAATGCATCAGCACCAGCAACACACAAGTCACATCGGGCAAGTCACCCAAGCTGTGGCAGCACATGCAAGGCCGAAAACCAAACCGGTGAATGACGTTACACTAACATGACTTAACCCCGCTCTACTAACGACCGTTGGTGCCCTGCAGCATAGGGTATCAGTTGCTATGATGCCTGTGACGTCATAACTGCCCTAGCCCACACCCTGGCTGCCACTATCCGAGCAGTGCAGCGATTCTCCGGCAGGGCCTCCGGCGAAGGTTGCCGGCGGCAGGGTAGAACAGGGCGTTAAGAAGTGAGGAGAAATTGGGAACAGGTATAGCGGTAGGTTACCAAGCATTACTAAACGTTAACAAAACTCCTTGTCGGGAATGCGGGTGCCCGTTGGGGCTCTCGAAGCTCGGCAGCGGCGCGGCCCAATGACCCACTCGCACTAAAACTAAACTTTCAACCCCCCCCAGCAACCGTGCGCAGCAGTCGTTGCCGAAACGGATCTCGAGACCGGGCGAGGTTTTGCCGGCAGCGCGCATGCAAGGCGCTGGCGCGGCGCGTGGTTTGCGCAGATTTCGGAGGTGCCGGCGGGGGTCTCCAGGCGCGGAGATGAGCAGTTGTAACAGCCCGTTAGCACACAAATGTGCCCAATACCCCACCGAACAATTTGCCACAACCCAACGACCTTTCCCACGCCTGTTTAGCCACATTCCCCCCTCTCCCCCGTCGTCAGTGCCCCGCCTTTCCTTTCCCTACCAAAAGCTTACTGCCAGCAACCTAACCTGCGCACGCGGCTGCAGCGCCATGCATCACCGCCTACTTGCTTGGACCCCGTCGATCCCTTCTGTAGGGCCCATGTTGCGGTGGGGATGATGACGTTGCGGTTGTGACGTTTAGGTATCTATTGTTGGGGTCAAACTATATATATTGACAGGGCTGCTGATTTTTTTGGACCTCTTTCCAGCTGCCATTTGCTGCTCATAGCTGCGCCTCTCTATCCCTTCCGTCCGTGCAACTGTCATTCAGCCCTGCATCCAGTATCCCATTCCTAAACCCGACTGCCGACCCTTCTTACCTCGACTGTTGGCCTCACCTGACTACCAAAAAACTACCAAAAAAAAAAACAACCGCAACCAATACTCTACCTTTTTGCACGCGGTATGTGCTACGTGGAACTATATTACTCTTAACGAACTGCCATACCGCCACCCCCGCCAAACTTCGTCCTCTTCCACTTCGTTAGAGCCCGCTTTTTTTTTATTTTTATTTTTTTTGCTGCTTCTGCTGCCGCCGTGGCTGCCTACTGTCCCGCTCCTGGCTCACCCTGCAGCCGCACGACTGCCCGAAGCGATGGTCTCGCAGGAATTGGCCTTGCCTTCATGTTATCCGTCATATCCCCACGTCAACTTGTCCTCGTCCATGCCCCAGTCGTCCAATGCCGACCCCAGACCCCCCTCTCCCAAGCTGTCTACTAAACTTCCTGTAATTGAAACCCACCGTCCAAAATTGCCCGACCTTGCGACCGATCGTTTACTGCCGGCAATGGATCCTCGTGACGGCGGCTCTTCGTCTGCTTCGTCTCAGCTTCCTAACAAGCTACCGTCCGTCTCGTCGCTCATCTCCGGTGCTGCTTCCTCGTCACACTCGAACCCGCACTCAACACACCCCGCCGACCTGCCTCGTCCCCCTCCACCTCATGTGCCGTCTGTTTCGTCATCTTCGACAACCGGCACGTCTACCGTCTCTTCCGACTCAGCAACAGCACAAGACCTCGTCAAACAACACCAGCAAATTCAGCAGCATCGTCTCGATCAACTACGTGAGCACCATGAACAATTCCAGAACCAAAGCATACTTCACGACCCGCCCGCTGGACCTCGACCACCTTCGCAACTGCCCGCCCTACAAGATGCTAAAAATATCCCGCCACTACCATCTTCACAGGCTACTCAGTCCGGGGCTTCCGTTACTGGTCTAGTTGCCGGCCAGGTTCCTGTTTCCTCGGCAGAAATAACCCCGCAGTTGGTACCGGTCCCGTCCAGTGCCTCTGCTGCCAAAACGCCTGCCGCCGCTTCTGCAGCTCCTCAGCAACAACAAGGTGCTTCGCAGCAACAGGGGCAACCTACTAGAGGCGATCCTAAAAAGACTTGTATTTTCTGCGGCCGCGAATTTTCTCATGCTGGTTCGCTAGGCCGCCATCTGGACCTTAAAAAGGGCTCGCGCTTCCATCCTCTTGAAGAGGTAGAGAAGCTGCGTGCAAATGTTAAGCGCCGTGGTGACCCCAACGAGGTTCGCGAACGTCGTGCCCGCAGAGCAAAGATATACAACTCACGTGAAGACGTGCGGGAACGTGCTCGTCAGCGCCGCAAACAAAAAGAGCGCGCCGAAAAGGCCCGTGAAATGGCCCATGTCAATTTTATTCGAGGCCTAGGTGTCGCAAAGTTGCCGGAAAATCCATCCTTCCCAGCATATGTTTTTTATTTTCTTCCCCCGTCACAATGGCCTGACCTGTCGCAAATGGCGGAGCAGGCTGTCCATGATTTGGTCGTCGACGCTATGGAAGAACAAGCGGAGCCTTCGTCTAACTCGAACGCTCGCCCAGCTCTAGACTCTTCGTTCGAAGCATTTAAGCAGTTGCCCCCTCAGGCGCAACTTGAGATTGCTTCACGCGATCGCGGCACAGTTCTCGAAACCGTTCTGGGAAAATTCTCTGCACACGAAATCAGCAGTCGTGACAGCTGGATTGAGGCTGAGGAGAAAGCCATTCTGTCCTCGCTTGACCGCCCGGGATCCACCGAGGGTCGTGATTCGCGCAGCCCATCTAGTGAGCCTGACACACAAATGGCCGGGATGTAATTCCTGCCACCCACCTTGCTTGCCAGGCCCCTGTACAATCTAACGGTAAAATATTGTAGACTTGACTTGCCACCGGCGGGATGCGAAAAGCTGATAGTTTGTACATTTATTTGGTCGCATCTCACCTCGGTCGCTATCAAGTTTACTCTAGGTGTACGATATAATAATATGAGTAGTTATAGAGTATTCGAAGTTGACACGCTATACACCTTGCCAAAATTTACAGAAGTGCTCGTCTTGACGAAGACGAGCTCGGCGATATTTATTTTATATGCCACCGTAGCCTTAATGACCGGAATTTGACCAATTAGTTCGCAACTGTTTGTGAAAACCCAGTCATGCTACATGGCTAGTCGCGGCAGCTAGTTCCTCAGCGACACCAACAGCACCATGTTGAATATACTATTACAGGCCCACTAGATGGCTCACGGTAGTCGAAAGCCATCAATCAAACAGCAAAGAAGGATGGGGGAAAATTCAGATGTCATTGGCTCTGGTGTTTCGGTGCATACGAAGTGGCAGGAGGAGTTTGTGGTGAGCAGTAGTGTTTATGTATGATGTTCGACAGTATAGGGAATAACTGGTGGAATCACAGGGGAATAATAAACAAGTTAGTTGCCACTGTGGTGTGGGTGTAGTGTCTTCATATACTAATTCATGGGAAATTGTCCGGTCGGGTCGATGCAAACGCTGGGATGGTACGCCGGACAGACCCCCCTTTCTCGTATAAGTGAGCCCATAGGCACGAAGTCGGGGTGTATAGGAATCAGATCTGTGGGATTCCGACAGGTCTATGTTAAAAACGACACGTCTGTTCCAGGTATCCGAGTGGATATGTTGCTTATGACAAAGGGGTTACAAAGAGTTGCTTCAGTTACCTGTGATGCTAGTCGAGCGGTATTTGTTAGCACACTGGAGCACAGTGTATGCTCAGCAGCGTATAAGTATTCGCCAGAACCATAATAGAAAAGACACAATGCTAGAGCTGTATGAACTGTTTGAGCGTCGAGGAAAAATTGCCAGCACGCATACTCCGCTGGCGAGAGTCCGAAAATATGTAGGCGTGAGACCGAGCGCGCGTGTGCGTGCCGCTCGGCAAGGTCCGCAGATACCCGGGTAGCCGGTCGGTTCACATGACCATACTAGTTACAGATGCCAGCAAGTTTTATAGTTTTCATCAAAAAAGTGTCGGTAGGTCAGGTGGTAAAAAGGCGGCAGCCGGTTTACGGCGTGCCGGCGCCTGCTTCGGCTCCCTGCCTAGGAGTTGCAGCTGGGGAAGTCCCGACATGTGAGCTGCAGGTTAAGCGGGTGTTTCTAAATTGAGAACAGGGCGATATGAAGGTAGCAGTGAGCCAACAAGGCTTATAATAGACACCAGATGATGCCACTTTTGAGAAATTGCCTTTCTGATATACGTCTGTCTTCGAGGGAATTTTTTTGGTATTTTGTTTAAGCAGACAAACTCTCAGTAATGACCCCCCACTCCAACCTCAGGTCGAGAAATTCAGCTGTCGGCGGTTATCGTAGATTGAAAGCATATTCTGCTCGTTCCGCCTTAGTAGATAGTATATCTTTGTCTTAAAGGCAGGAGGGCTAGCTACGTTTTTCTGTGAAACGGAGATCTACCGGGGACTCAGTTCTAATGCGCTCTCCCCTTCCTACCAGGTAGTCGGCCAACAAAACTCGATACATCGAACAGTGAACACTCCATCTAACCACTTCGTCTGAGTTGTTCATATTTCGAGAATTTTTCTCGACATTTTTTGTGTTTTATGTGCTCTGTCGCTTCTCTTCTAATATCCAACCTCATCTCAAAGCGGGTGGCCCCGGCGGAGTTACCCTCGCGCCTTGCGCCTTGCCAGGCAGTGATGATGAGTAACGAGTGCGCGGCTGACGCGCGGCTCGAAAAATTTAAGGATTTATGCTGAAAAATTATGAAGCTTTCATAGCTTCTCCAATTTCGCCTCCGCAATCTGTTGGCGATTGATTTTGTAACTTTGTCTGAAGAATCTACTGTACTTGAATTACCTACCACAGCCATGTCCATCCGTGCTCAGTTTGAGAACAACAATGAGTATGTTCCTTGGCCCCCACACCTCGTGCTCGCCTTGCTAACATAAAGAATCGGAGTCTTCTCCAAGTTGACCAACGCATACAGTCTCGTCACCGTGGGCGCTTCGCAGAACTTTTACAGTGCATTTGAGAGCAGAATAGGCGATGTGATCCCCATGTGCCAAACGACCATTGCTGGTACTCGTATTGTCGGCCGTATGACGGCTGGAAACCGCCGAGGACTGCTTGTGCCCATTCAGACATCTGACCAGGAGCTCCAGCACCTTAGGAATACGCTTCCTGACACTGTTAAGATTCAGCGTGTGGAGGAGCGTCTGTCGGCTCTGGGAAACGTCATTTGCTGCAACGACTATGTCGCCCTTGTGCACCCCGATATCGAGCGTGAGACCGAGGAGCTGATTGCCGATGTTCTTGGTGTCGAAGTGTTCCGTCAGACCGTCGCTGGCAACGTCCTTGTTGGAAGCTACGCAACCATCACCAACCAGGGTGGTCTGGTGCACCCTCAGACCTCGATCCAGGATCAGGAAGAACTTTCGTCGCTTCTGCAGGTTCCCCTTGTCGCTGGTACCGTTAACCGTGGTTCTGCCGTCATTGGTGGCGGTCTCGTTGCCAACGATTGGCTGGCTGTTGTTGGTCTTGACACTACTGCTCCTGAGCTGAATGTCATTGAGAGTATATTTGGTCTTAACAACGAGACTCCTGACAAGGACATGCTTATCGAGCACTACTACTAAAGTGGCTTTCTGTCTCTTGTTTGCCCTTTATCTGGTAGTCATATGACGTGTGTGACGATCCCGCATTTCCCATGACTTGGAGCTAGGGTCCAGCTCCTTGCCTTGTATCAGTAGTCTGCATGTTTTGAAACTTATTTATGCTATGAGTGTTGGTCAACGTTGACTTTGAATCTTGTACGAATCTAGAGCATGTTCGATCATCGCAATACATTTATTCATTTCGAAAAAAAATTAAAGATTATTTACATTTAGTCCAGGTTAAAGTCATCCTCATCTTCGGTGAGATCGTCTGAATCAATATCCATGACTTCAGAGGCATCTGTTGCGTCATGGTTGGGCATGACTTCCAGGCCCTTGTCACCACGGACAATCTTAACAGTCTCGTTATCCTGAACCTGTCCACGAAGAATGAGAACGGCTAGCTTGTTGAGAACCTCGTTCTGAATGAGACGGTTGAGAGGACGCGCACCAAGATCCTTGGAATATCCGTTCTCCACCAGATAGTTGATGCTATCATCGTCAAGGTCGAGATGGATGTTCTTGTTGTTGGTTGCAAATCTCTCTTCGATCTCATGGATTCGAATCTGCACAATCTTGCGGATCGACTTCTTCGATAGCCGGTTGAAGATCACCATAGAAGAAATACGGTTGAGGAACTCGGGACGGAAGTGACCCCTTACTGCCTCCATGACAAGGTCGCGAGTCATCTGGTCAATGTGAGTGCCAGAGCTGCG
This sequence comes from Sugiyamaella boreocaroliniensis, assembly GCA_030575195.1. NCBI lineage: Eukaryota > Fungi > Ascomycota > Dipodascomycetes > Dipodascales > Trichomonascaceae > Sugiyamaella > Sugiyamaella boreocaroliniensis. Next base: position 279,174 of record JAJMIE010000017.1, on the reverse strand, counting down.
GTTGATGTACTCAGCACCGAGGTTTGATGTCATGATGATAATGCAGTTGGCGGCGTTGACTACCTTTCCGGAGCTGCTGCGAATACGACCGTCGTCCAAAACCTGCAGGAGAACAGTCAATACTTCAGGGGCAGCCTTCTCGACTTCATCAAACAGCACTACCGAGTAGGGACGGCGAGCGAGGGCTTCGGTCAGGATACCACCCTCCTCGTATCCAACGTATCCGGGGGCAGCACCGAGAAGCTTGCTTGCAGACCACTTGTCACCAAGTTCCGAACAGTCGATTCGGATCATTGCCTTCTCATCCGAGAACAGGAAGCCAGCAACCTTCTTGGCAAGCTCCGTCTTACCGGATCCACTCAGTCCCATGAAAAGGAAGCTGGCCGGTGCATTCGGGTTGCTAAGACCTGAACGGCTAAGACGAATGGCATTCGACACAGCCTTGACAGCCTCAGTCTGACCCACAACTTCCTTAGCCAGCGTCCTCTCCATGTTGATGAGCTTCGAATTTTCAGCCTGGGTGAGCTTCGAAACTGGAATACCAGTAAGTCGGGCAGTTGTTTCGGCAACCTTCTCAGAGTCGACAATGTCTTCGAGCATGGCGGCATCGCGGTTCGCGACCTCATGCTCAAGCTCGTCGATCTTTCGCTGAACATCGGGAATGGCAAAGTAGCGCAGGTCAGCAGCAGCAGGCGTATCTCTGCGACGCTCTGCATCCTGGGCCTTGGTTTCGAGTTCGTCAAGCTTCTTCTTTAGCTGGTTGATTTCCTCGTGACCCTTGCGCTCCTCTTGGAATCGTTCACGTAGAGGCGTCAATTCTTCCTCGATGCTGGCAGCCTTCTGACGAGCAGCTTCCAAGCGTTCGCTAGTAGAGCTATCGGCACCAGCATCACGCTCAAGTGCTTTGATTTCGACTTGAAGAAGCTGTAGCTGGCGCTCCAGACTGTCGAGTTCTTCGGGTTTAGAGTCACGAGCCACGGCAACACTGGCAGCAGCCTCGTCAATGAGGTCGACGGCAGAGTCAGGCATCTTGCGATAAGTAAGGTAGCGCGACGCGAGCTGAGCAGCGGCAACAAGAGCACTATCGAGGATCCTTACACCGTGGTGGATCTCGTATTTGCCCTGAAGACCTCTCAGAATTGCAATAGTCTCGCGAATGCTAGGCTCGGGAACATCGATTTTCTGGAAACGACGCTCGAAAGCTCCGTCCTTCTCAATGTGCTTGCGGTACTCTTCAACGGTCGTGGCACCAATGCAGTGGAGAGCACCACGGGCGAGCATAGGTTTCAGCAAGTTGGCAGCATCGCTCTTGCCGTCACCCATGAGCATGTGGATCTCGTCAATAAATAAGATGATGAGATCAGGAGACTCCTCAATCTCTTTAAGAACACCCTTGACACGCTCCTCAAATTCTCCCTGGTACTTGGCACCAGCCTTTAGGGCACCTAGATCAAGTGAGAAAAGTCGGCAGTTTGCAAGGACGTTGGGGACATCACCGTCAATTATGCGCTGAGCAACTCCCTCGACAATACTAGTCTTTCCGACACCGGGATCACCGATGAGACAGGGGTTAGACTTTGTACGACGAGCGAGGACTCGAATGCAGCGGCGGATCTCCTCTTCACGGCCAATGACAGGGTCAATCTTTCCCTCACGGGCCATAGTGGTCAGGTCGAGAGCGTACTTTGACAGGAACTCAAACTGCTGAGAAGTATCGGCCATTCGTGAGTCGATGCGTCGGTTGCCACGCACGGCCTGAACCTGATTTGCGATAGCCGAGGGGTCCATAGCCACTGACTTGAGAATGCCAATGATGGACGAGTCTTCGAGCAGTGCCAGAAGGATGTGATCCTGGCCAATGTAGCTGTCTTTCTGCTTCGACTTAATCTTGGATGCATTCTGGATCATCTGCTGAGTCTGTGATGTAAGCTCAGGCTGGGCGGGAGCCGGCGATTGGCTTGGCAGGCGAACGAGGGCTTTGTTGACAGCTCGGTCCAGTGCCTGGAAGTCGTAGCGAGCCTTCTCCGTGACAGTGCGAAGATATGAAGGTGTTCCGTCCTGGTCCGCAGGCGTCATTGCGGCCAGGAAGTGAGTTGGTGTAACGAAAGCATGACTATGATCAATGGCCAGTTGAGTACCAGCCTGGATAATAGCCTGCGCACGATCAGTTAGTTGAATATCCATAACTTGTGTGTGATATCGTTTGGGTGAAGATTTAACTTGGTTTCGGTTACCGGACACGGCCAGTCTTTATATAGTTTTTGGGTGGCCCCATATGTGCTCATGCATCGAAAGCTCTAGCAAACTCCAGGACCGTCCAGCAGCCGCGCGAACCCTGCATCACAGGGTAGGGGCAAAGCTGATGAACAGACTCGAGGGGCCTCTTGTCTTTTCAACTACCAAGCTGAAGCTCATTAAGTATACACAAAAGACAAGGATGACTTGGAAATAGAGTAAAGTAGTTACAAATGGGACTTTTGAGCGTTTCAGACGTGCTCTACTCAGGAACTGACAGATACTCGAAGAATATGGCTGAAGAAGTATAACGGGTGATCTAAGGGTCATGTGACCAAGAACGTATCAGGCTATCGAGGATCACTTGGTGTGATGGATTACAATCGTATGACTGGGGGCAGACAGTTAGCTGATAAAGAATTGTCTGGTTGAATAGTAGGAATATGGAACAACAAGACGGCCGGTCAATTTCAAATGAAATTTATCCCATCACGCTGCTGTATTTGACTGTTTGATGCAAATGATGGTAGACACTATGTAAATGTATGCACATCAGTGTGTGATAGAGCCAAACAGGAGTACCTCTTTAAAGCATATAAGTCACATATACAAGACAGTTTACTAACAGTCGAACGTTGGATATCATACACGTACTACGAGCGTACTTAAGACGAGTATCGGTTTGGTCTGAGGTGAGGGGTTAAAGTGGTGTGCTATGTAGGGCAAACCGGGAGATGGGTAATACTCACCGCAAAGAAAAGGCCAGTAGTGTAGTGCTTCGTATTCAGCTGATAGTTCCAACCAAGTCAGCGGTCTCAACGCTTCTCGTATTAGTTGATACTTCTAGTCATCTGAACGCTCCGCCCGACTAGGCGCCGTTATGACCGACTTACACGATAATCGTTTACAGACCCCCTCACCCTCATCCCCTCCCAAGGGTTCAGTCAGCTTATGACATAAATGAATACGAGTCCATTAGCTCAGATATTTGCTGCGTCAATGGGCTCTCTCGGTGTGGAGTTGCCCCGCAGCTCATCTCAAGGCGCAGCTCAACGGCTCATCCCTTAGCGCCCACCCTACGCCCATCACCGCAACGCCTACCCTACCGCCGTCAGCCCCGTATTGAGGATCATTGATCTCGGCTGCTCAGGTTATTCATAGACAATTAGAGATAAACAAACAGATAACGAGCTAATATTAGCAGTATCCTTTGTTGTTCATGTCTATCAAACACGTATCAGCCCACAGATGGAGGCTGAGGCTATCGTGGTTCTGAGTCATGTATCTGAGGCTTGGCAATTGGGCTGCAAAAAACAAACTAGTCTCTGTCGAGAACGGCAAAAATGCGAGATTACCGAGATATACGAGGCTGTGTATCTACATGCCCCTAAAAGTATAAAACAGCGCCGTCTCGCGTCTTGGATTCTCTTTGCATTCCGTCTGATATTTTGCCTGCCACTAACCATGGCGCGTCACTTCACTAATATCTACGGATTCACGCCCGCCGTGGCACCCTGCGTGGTGTTCATCGTGCTATTCACGGCCACCACCCTGTGTCATATCTGGCAGGTCCAGCGATCCAAGGCCCACTACTATTGGGTCTTTTGTATTGGAGGCATCTTTGAGGTTCTTGGATATATTTTCCGAATCATTTCTGGAAAGAGTCCGGACAGCGTGGGTCTATACGCCCTGCAGACCTTGTTCATCCTTCTGCCCCCAATCTTCTTCGCCGCATCTATCTATATGACTCTGGGCCGTCTGCTGAGACGCCTTGATTCGACTGAACTAACGCCAGTCGGCGTTAAATGGATGACCAAGATTTTTGTCGTTGGTGATATTCTGTCGCTTGTCTTCCAGGGTATTGGAGGAGGAGTCCAGGCCTCTAGCACGAAGCTTAATGTTCAACGAGCTGGCTCGCACATCACCATTGGCGGTCTGGCTATCCAGCTGCTTTTCTTCTTCTGCTTCTTGGCCTGCACTTACCTGTCTCACAGACGTCTTATTGCCAAGGAGGCTCGGGGCGAACTGCCTCCCCATGCTGCCAAGCACAACTGGCGTGTCATCCTGTACATGCTCTATGGAGGTTCGGTGTTCATTCTGATCCGATCCTTTTTCCGTATTGTCGAGTACGCCGAGGGATACAGAGGCTTCCTGATGCTACACGAGGTGTTTATGTACGTGTTTGACGCTACGCTCATGTTCCTGCTGTGCACTATGTACAATATTGTGCACCCAGGAGTTCGTCTCGTGGCCATCAAAAAGGAGGATGATCCTAATGAAGGTTCTGCTGGTTTTGATGAATACCAGATGCAGACGGAAGAGGTGGAGCTCAACCCATATGCTCCCAAGAATTAGTCGTGGGTCAACCGAAGACCACAAGTTATATAGAGTAATGATTTTGCATCAGTTGACAAGTTGAGAGGGAATACTAGCTAGTCACAATCATGAAAGTTCATCTACATTGCGAGTGCTAAGGCAAGACACATACCTTCAATGTCTTGCAACATTGTAAACGCCCCTTTGTCTTCATTCCGTTAGTGTACCGTCATTAAGTCTACAATGAGGCAGCTTCACTCTACTTCTTTTGATGATCACCAAATCAATATACATTAACCTAGCATAAAAGCGTTTAACATTTTCTCATGATAGGCACTTTTGGGGCGCGAGCGCTTATTTCTTAGAAGACTTCTTCTTCTTGGGCTTCTCAGCAGCCTTCTCCTTCTCAGCAGTCTCCTTGAGGACACGCTTGACAATCTTCTGCTCCTCAATCAGGAAAGCGCGAACAACGCGGTCCTTGACACAGGTGGCGCACAGAGAACCACCGTAGGCACGCTGGACAGTCTTCTTGGGGCGCGAGATGGTGGCGTACTCACGGGGACGCAGGGCGGGGATGCCAGGCAGGAAGGTCGAGCACTCACCGCACTTGGGGCGGGTGCCAAGCTTCTTGACATGCAGGTATCGGAGGTTTCCACCGGGGGTCTTGATGACCTTGACCTTGTTGGATCGGGTGTTGTCTGTTGTTAGTCCGTGTTACAGGAACATAGCTGACGGTGGATGCAGTGAAATCTTGTCAGTTTTTACGATATGATGTAGTTGAGCATGGACTTGGATGGGTTGATCAACACGACTAGAATCAAGACAAGAATAGAGCAGAACAAGTAGTACAGTAACAGAGAATGTCGAAATATAGCTCTGTACAAGATCACCAGTCTATCCTCGAGTCATCAATCCTGTCGAACAATCCATGAAGTCAACTTCAACAAAGTCAGCTTCAAACCAGGCCCTTGACAAAGCAAGCGGTCTCATATCGTAAACTACGCCATCACACTGGTATCCTAATGTCGAATATCGTCGGTACATACATGGGTTTCGGCGTCTGTAGGTGAGTCTCTGAGCCATTGTTGATGATGAGTGATCCGTCGACGGTGGAGAGGAACTTCAACTTTGTGAGGATGGGTTGAGTGAAAAGTTCCCAGCGTTACGGCAGTACATTTGGGACTGCTTACCAGAATAGGCAAGTGTGACGGCGACACACTCCCTTGCCCTGAAACACAGGGCACGGTACCTAATGGGCGCTGCCACGGAAACACGGGCTAGGGTGTGATGACCTGTGGGAATGGAGGGTGCGGGTAGATGTCCATTTCGGAATTACTAGGGCTGGGGTATCACTACCCCTGTAAGACCCTGGAGAACCCTCCAGAACCCCCCGATTATCAGGCCGATCATCTCCGTAGTATCAAGCCATTGTCTTTGACGAACAATAATACAAAGCTGTTATTCACGCGCGGTAGTTAATGTTTATAGATCCAATTGCTCGAGAGATGATCCGTTGATATTGCTGAGACGAGTCTGTATATATAACTGTAGGTGCCCAGGAATGGGCTAAATGAGGTATTTAAGAGATAGCCGACTATCTGATAGTGAGAGATACAAATAGGAGATACAAACACCTCGGAGATTGTAATAAGAGAGGTTTAATGGCCACGGAAAAAGATAAGACAGGAATTGGCACCTTCTACCCTTTGAGCTTTGTACCTCAGTAACACGATACTGCTCGACATGTAACTTATAGAATCAATTCCTTTACAGGTCTACCTAATCAAGCAGAGCGCCAAGTTTACTCCTCGGCAGGCTTGGCCTCAGAGCTGGCGGCTTCAGCAGCAGGGGCAGCAGACTCATCCTCGCCCTCAGCAGCGTCGGCACCCGACTCCCGTTGTAGGTTCTCGAGGTCGTTCTGCCAGAACGTGAGGTTGTCACGCAACAGCTGCATGATGAGCGTCGAGTCGCGGTAGCTCTCTTCTGACAGAGAGTCGAGCTCGGCAATGGCATCATCGAAAGCCTGCTTGGCGAGGTGGCAGGCACGGGCTGGCGAGTTCAGGATCTCGTAGTAGAAGACAGAGAAGTTGAGGGCCAGTCCGAGGCGGATGGGGTGGGTGGGCGATAGCTCCGTCTGGGCCACATCGGTGGCCTTGCGGTACGAGTCGTGAGCAGCAGTAGCAGCATCCTTCTTCTTGTCGCCGTTGGCAATCTCAGCAAGGTAACGGTGGTAGTCACCCTTCATCTTGTAGTAGAAAACCTTGGACTCGCCAGTCTCAGCATGAGGCACCAAGTGGTTGGTGAGAACATCTAGCACATCCTGGCAAATGTCCTCAAGCTCCTTCTCAATCTTAGCCTTGTACTCCTTAATCTGCTCGACGTGACGAGTGGCGTTCTTGGCCTCCTCCTTCTGCTCTATGGACAGGATCAATCGCCAGCTAGCACGACGCGTACCAATCACGTTCTTGTACGCGACCGACAGAAGGTTGCGCTCGTCGACCGTCAGCTCCTCGCCTGACTTGGCCACGGCCTTCATGTACTCGACCATTTCATCGTAGCGTTCGGCCTGCTCGCACAGGCGCGCCAAAAACGTGTTTGTCTCTCTCTGAGTGGTGTTAGTACAAAGGGGTGGTCTATAAACTATATCTGTATCGCATGGACATCCAGCAACAAGGTGCCACGGGAACAGTCGGAACACACCGTAACATTGGCGATGTTACCGGCCGAGCCGACTGGTGCAGCGCTGTTGTCAAGTAGCGGCGTTATACTCACCTCAGGGGCCATTGTTTGGGGCGTTCAATCAACGAATAGCCGCGGGGCGTATGGGCAATTTGAGCTTGTTGAAATAAATGTGGCGACGCGTAGAATTGGCGTGCTAAACAGTGGCAATGGGTGCGAGCTGTGGGGTGTGGAACAAAAAGGCAGCACGGGTTGCGAATTGGCTGCGAGGGGTGGGTTGGAGATGGGAGAAGTTAAGAGGCTCTTTCGATTCCAAAGAAGGGAGGGGGTTGGAATGGGGGTTGAAAATCGGTGGGGCGCGGGTTTGTTCCGTCCAGGATAAGGGTAGACTAGGGGGCAGAATTAGAAGGCCCGGCGCCATAGGGACCTAGAACGGTGCAGAAAAGAGGGAACGAGCGTGGGGGGATTGTGTAGAGAGGCATGTATATGGAGCGAATACAGCAATACTGATACGATACCAGTTGTTCGAAGCTCCACACTGCTGTGTAATGTAGTGGGAACCGTGACTTGAACCATCACGTGATGCTAAGCCACTATGAGAGCGTTGACTGTGGCCCGGCAGCCGGGTAAATGGGACTTTCGGAGCCTGGGAGTGCCGACCTAGCGGATAATACGCATTAAGAGAAGGTTGAGTGAGAGCCACGCTAGAAACCGAGTGTTTTTCATATCTGATAAGTGCGGCCGCCATGATCCAGTCATTATACATCCTTAACAAGGCCGGTGGACTCGTGTATCAGCGTGATTTCGGCAAGGGCCTCGCCAAACTGCCGACAAACGACTACCTCATGTTGGCCGGCACGTTCCATGGAGTGCACGCCCTTACGGCGCGTGTGTCGCCGATTGGCGGCTCGTCTGGTGTCACGAGCATCGAAACTCCCTCTCACACCATACATTGCTTCCAAACTCTGTCGGGAATCAAGTTTCTTGTCATTACTGACAGCAGGCAGTTCGCTGCTGAGAACATCGTCAACCGAATCTACCAGCTGTACGCCGACTATGTGCTCAAGAATCCGTTCTACCAGCTGGATATGCCCATTCGCTGTGATCAGTTCGACCGAAATCTGCTGAGATACATTGATACAGTCGCGTGAGGGGCCGTTCTTCATGTCAAGATCAATTGCATGTACGCGGGTTGACCCCGTGAACCATTCGCATGGGATTGTCAGGTTCCACATCGCTCCATGGCGCCGGGGGAACCTGTCCAGGCGGGTTTACTGTGCTGAACAGTTTATGAGTTCGTACACATATCCAGCTCGCGTGGTACTCAATGGATCGCTTACCGGTACTCCATCAAATTGTTCAGCTTGAAGTCAGGTACGCACCAGACATACTCCCGCTGCCACACTGCTCAATCGTGCCATTACGTGCTCTAATCATATGGTCGCGCAAATTCTGGACTTTATGGTGCACAAGAGCTACATCTTAATGATGAATATCGCCTCTCAGGCACGGATGATTCAATGCTCTTGCACTCATATACGCCAGTACAGTCGCTCAAGCTCGTCCAATCGAGGACAGCTGCACACGAAGTCGTAGTGTTTAATAGAACCTTGCATGCATCTTGCTCCCTAGACAACCTGTCGTCATTATGGGCATCAGCACGATAGTTAGACTGATAGTCATTCAAGTCTACTACTACAGCTTAATGTACATCGTAGCATAACATGTTCATTCATACGTAGTCTGGCTCAGCTTCAACATTAAGCAGACAAGGGGAAAAGTAGAGGATATAAGGAGAGGGTGGACGTAGTCCTTTTTCGACAGGCTATGAAAAACGATCACCTGTCGAGGCAACCGCCTGTATCTGTAACGACTGCCTGGTATGCGGTAGATGATCCAATCACTTGATGTGGTCAAGGTGGATGGCGTCGAGAATGCGCTTGGCACCCTTCGCAATGAGATCCTCGGCTAGAGAACGACCCACGCCCTCGGCATCGCTATCCGTGTACACAACCGATGAAACGGTGCCCTCAACAAAATCAGTGCCGTCCACGGACACCACAATGCCCGTGATGGTGAGGAGTGATTCGTCGGCCTTGAACGACGAGTCGACGCCAATTGGCACCGAGCAGCCGCCTTCCAGCGCGCGCATCAGTGCTCTCTCGGCAAGGCACCGCATGCTACTGGGGCGATGGTTGATGCGTGATACCAGAGCCTGCACTTTCTCATCATTGGCTCGAATCTCAACGCCCAACGCACCCTGTCCCACGGCGTAGAACATGTCTGGGGGTTCGAGGAACGAGGAGATGCGCGATTCGAGACCGAGGCGCACGAGACCAGCTACAGCAAGCACAATGCACTCGTAGCGGCCCTCGGGGTCGTCGACTTTGTCGATTCGAGTCTGCACAGTGCCTCGGACGCTTTCAAACTGCAGGTGCGGGTATCGGCGACGCAGCTGTGCCGAGCGGCGGATGGATGAAGTGCCAACAACAGCACCCTCAGGTAGGTCACGAAGATGTGTGTATGGGGACCCGCTGCGCATGATGAGCGCGTCTCGAGCATCTTCACGCTGAGTGATGGCGCCAAGAACACATCCTTCTGGAAGCGTTGTCGGCATATCCTTCAGCGAATGCACAATCATGTCTATCTTTTCAATGCCATCACCCTGCAACAATGTCTCCAGCTCCTTTGTCCACAAGGCCTTTCCACCAAAAGCGTAAAGCGGACGATCACTCACTCGGTCTCCCAGCGTAGACAGTGCAATGACGGGGAAACTAAGACCCGGGTGCACGTCACGAAGACACGAAGCCACGTACCGAGACTGGATCACCGCCAGTTTGGACCGTCGGCCTCCGACAAAGATCTTGGGCTTGCGCGACTCGCTGTCATCGTCGTAATGTTCGGGCCGGCCCTCAGGCTCCGGAGTCCCCGGTATGGAGATTATCGACGGCCCGTTCATGCTTGTGTTGCGTGTGTGTGTATATAGGTAATAGACAGATGATTTGAAAGGTCGCGGCTAAGAGTCTGGGCCTAGGATCCTGGAAAATTATATGGGCATATTCAGCCAATCGGCACGGCGCCATTTCTAATGACCGAGGAACAGCCGAGCAAATAAAAGGCGGCATGGATAATATAGCAGCGGGCTACCTTAAATGCATTAATACTTGTCTCAAAAGCTGGTGGTGTATGGGGATGGACTGTGCTATTCACAGCCCGAAGTTGTGTTTTGCTGACATGGTAAATGCTACTGGCTTACTGCACACTACCCCACACATTATGCATTAACCATGCCGAAGCAGCCCTATATCCGAGGTATAGTGAGGACTTCGGACATGTAAATGCCATATTTTGTTCAAGAATCCAAAGCAGCGTCATTTATATTGAACGTTGAAGTAGACTTGCGCAGTTCAATTAATAGCTGGGTGGTAACACGGGATTACCACGGGGCAATATAAAGGCACGAATAGATATATTCCGGGCCTTCTTTATCTGGCATTTTCGGTCTTGACAGGACTTGGTAGTATAGCTGATGAACCAATGGGCGGCATTGTCGGCGGTACACCCTGTGACATAGCCATAGGCACAGGCATTGGGGCACCTGCATCAGGAACGTTCGAGGCGCCGACACTCGGCAGTGGTGCATTTGGAATAGGAGTACTGGGGAAGGACGCACTGGAAGCTGTGGAACCAGGGGCACTGAGTGAACTGGCCATAGGCGCAGTGTGACCTGCCCCATTGGGCACTGATGCTGACATAGCACTGACTATCGAATTGATCGCCATAAACCCGGACAGTTGTGAGTTCCCTGCTGTAGCCAGCGGCGTCGTTGTATCTGGCGAAGACGAGCTTTGCATACCAGGTGTTGAGCTCGCTGACGACAATGATGCTGGTGCCATATGGTGCAAGGGTGTGAGGGGAAACTGCATTGCAGACAGATCAAGGAAATGATGCCAGCTGGCCGGGATCTTAACGCGGATGCGCTCATAGTGCAGCCATGCATAGCCTCCGAGGTACCAATCCTGGCGACAAGACAACATCTTGAATGACAGTGCCAGGTACGTGAGAGCAGCGGGATCGAGGTCGTTGATGAGATCAACAAAAGTGTCCGAGACTCGCAGAATCCAGTGACTCGCAAACCGTACAAACGCTCCGTCAGCGGGGAACTCGAGCATTTTCTCGCCGATTTGCGACAACAGCAAGGCCGTATCGGCATACACAACACGGTGCATTTCAAGATGTTCGGGTGGGCACTGCTCGTAAATCTTCTGCAAGTACCCGATGAATCGCTCTCCAGAGGGCAGCTGCTGTTCGACGGGCGGATGCCGCAGAAGAAACGAAGGCTGGCCGGTCTGGTGCAGAATAGTCACAAACATGTTGGCCATGCCGATAAATAACGGGCGAAAGCCCTCGTGGACACCAGTGAACTCGGTGTCGGTGTCGCATGTAAGCCAGTAGGCAGCCAGAAGACCACCTGACCAGGCCAGGTACTCGCCGTTGGCTACGTTGAGACCAGCAGCCAGTTCCTGATGAATGGACGCCAGCGTCCTCAATTTGTATTGGTGCACAATATGCATAGAATCTTTTGTAGGCGAAAGGTGGTGTGCATGAGCGGCAGTTAGCAGCAAGATAGAGTCGAGTAGCAGGCGATGCTGAAAAGCCATGATAGGTACGTCTATTTGCAAGTACCGGCCATACTCGACAGGTGAGATGGTTTTCCAGGTAGATACGGACCAATGGTGGATAAGACGCAGCTCGAGATCTGCAGCAGTAGCCGATTCAAAAACACGGCATGGCACTGGATCAACGGGCTCCGGCACCGGCGAGGCCGAGGGCTCAAGGTCCTGAGGGGCCGCCGATGTCTTTGAGCGAGCGCGACGCGACCATTCTGTCGAGTAAATGCACTGCTGGCGGCGGTTTTGGCACCGTAGGCAGGCAGGTTTCGTTTCGTCGCACTTGATTTTGCGAGCCTTGCAGCTCTGACAGCCAAAATGCGACTTTTTCTGTTTAACGGGAGACATAGCGGGGGCCATTTATCACCAAAGTAGAACTGTGAACGGGGCTTTTCGTGTAGTATATGTTGTAAGCGACGTGGTACAAGCTGTCGAGGAGGGACCAAAACCAAGGCCTCACTTCGAGCAAGGTGCCAGATCAGCAGAGGTAAATTACCTGGGGGGAAATCAGGCGAGACAAAAGGTACAGGAAGACCGGCACCTGCTTTTGAGTTGATAATCGGGTTGTAGGGGCAAATAAAAGGAACTGTACACAACGTCGAGATGTGTAGTTGGGCGGTTGAAACAAATAGCAGTTATACGAGGAGGGTGTTGGGAAAGCAGCGACACAAACGACAACAGAGAAGAAGGTCAAAGATGCGCAACTCGAGAGACTCGGGCCAAAATGAACAAACAAAAAGGAGGCTGGCGAAGCAGCAAACAGGTGCGAGATATCCCTGGAACTGTAAGGTATAACTGAAGGTTTAGCGTGAGCCGTAGAAGATGCTGTAAGCTGATAGCCCTGCGCGTCTTGCATCAGGGCAAGTAAATCCGATAGATGAAGCCACTAAGGGCTAGTTCTGCAGGGCCCATCGATGTTATAGAAACGCGACAGACGAAAATGACGTAGAGAGTATCGATATTAGCTAGAAGAGACTTGGAGGGAATTCTGAGTTTTAGGGAACGGAGATGTACTCGCCATCTATAGTAGAGAGGTGTCCCACTGGGAGTAACGGTAACAGGCAATGGGTTTAAGTTGATATGGGTAGAAACTGTGAACATGGCGGTGAACATGGGGTATACATAAGACGAAGGCGTTCTAAAATAGGATGTATTCCACACATGTAAGAGTATATGTTAACATATACTACCTCTTCATACTGGTAGATAGACTCTCCTTCATTGTATGCGCTAAGGGGTTTGAGGCTTGGACGCATCCGAGGCACCCCCACATCAGCACACGCGATAATAAAAAAAGGCCCATTGTGCACCCACCTCATCCACGCCCCCTTCCAATGAACAGGTAATATCTGTAGGCACCGTCTGTGCCGCTGACGGTGATGCAACAATCTACTACTCGCTTCAAGCCAGAACTAAAGCCCCAGCCCTGTCTGACATCGCCGCGTGCGTGCCCCATCCTTAGCCGCTCAATGGGTTGTGCGCTTGTTTGGGATACTGACTACTTGTCGTGGAGATCCGACTAGAAGCGTAGCAATTCCCCGGATAGGGACACGCGCGCCATGGCTGCGGTAAGTACTAATGCTAAGCTTTGTGTGAGTGCGCTGGACAAACCCATTGTGCACACTTCGGGCCAATGAAATCCGCGTTATTGTTTGTTCCGGAGGGGCTGGACCGCGATCGCATGTCATCGCCTGCACTTGTTGTGCTCAGAGAGCGCCGAACCGCTTGGTTAGTAGCGGATCCAGCTCTTTATCGTGTTCCGAGGACGTCCCCGAGACCTAAAGTACCGATTCTATAAGCTTACGATTTCAACCGGCTGCTTGGAGCATCGAGACTCTGGGAGCCACATTCCGGAACGTCCTCAGACATACTTTTATGCCCTCTTCCGGCACCTCTGGCTCTTCAAACCACTCCTCTTTGCCTTTCAAGATTCCTTTCTTCTAACATCAGAGTTCAGGTCCTATGAAGGACGAGTCCCCGGAGATAACCGTCATAGAGGGAACGCCTGCGGCCACGACTCCGCCAGGTTCTTCCTCGGCTCTAGCTCCGCACCAGTACACATACCTCCAGCAGCAACAGCTGGCACAACAGGCGTATGTACGTCAGCTCCAGACTTCAGAACATGCTGAACCTGTTGGTATCCCGGGCCAGCCCGTGCCACCTCTATCCACGGCCTCGTCTTCGGCCGGCGCGTCCACCAGCACGCAGTACTACGATGCGTTTGGCACCAGCGTAGGTGGCTCTTCGGTGGCTCCTCCACGTCAGGGCTCATCGCACAATCTGCTGAGCCTGCACAACTCGAGCTTTACCAACGTCCCACAACAGGTCACGTCGAGCTACTTCTCGCCGTCGTCACAGACAATGCCCCATACAAATCTGCCGTCGTCCGTCTCATCATCGTACAAATCGGCTGTTCCGCCAGGAAGTGTGTCGTCCTTTTCGTCATTCCCGCATCAAGGCTCGTTTGTGGCCCAATCATTTGCTGCAAACAACTCTCTGCCTGATCGATCCTCGTACTACTCTCAGTCGTTCTCGCGTCCTCCGGACCAGAGCTTCATTGGTGACGGTATGCACTCACCCTCGGCTTCGCCTCCTGTCGCTGATACTTCTTCTTCCTCCTTCACAGGCCGCCCTTTAGTACAACCAGCCCACGCACGGACATCCCTTTTAACTTCGAAGCTGGCAGGTGCCGGTCTCGCGGGCTCTCTGCCTGGAGCTCAATCGGATCCGGGCCTCGGCAGTTCTTCGTCGCCGTCACGAGCATCGTTTTCAAGGCAACAACCCGTCATGTACCCGTATCCGAATCCGCGTACGACAAGCAGACACAACAGTCTCACAGATCCACACAACTTCTCGACGTCTGGTCCGTCATCTCAGCAGCAGCAGGGATTTACTCCCACTTCGGCTTCATACCGCCAGTCGTTTCTACCAAGACCATCGTCGACCACTACCACTCTCTCCATGGCTGTGGCCACCTCGTCGGCTCCCTCTTCTGCCTCATCTCATGATGGTTTCGAGGCCCCGAATAATTCGGCTAATATACCCGACGAGTCCCACGACCAAGAAATGCATTCTCCTATGGATACGGAGCCTGATCAGGCCCCAATTCAGCAGCAGCAGCAGCCAGGCATTCCTTCATTTCAGCATCACAACAGTTACCAGGGCCCCAACCACGAACGCAGACACAGCAGTATCAGCGCGCCCGTACCGCCATTGCAGCCCCCGCAGCAGCCCCCGCAGCAGCAGCATCTCGATATTGCCAACCACCCGGTTCCTGAGGTGCTTGTCATGCTCACTGCACTGCTCCAGAAGATCATTGATGCGAATGACGCGCTCCACCCGCACAACTACCAGGCTGCTACTGAACAGCCTGACACGTCAGATGGACTCAAGATCAATGTTCTGGCCTTTCATGGTCGCAACATCCCTGCCATCAGCCTCCACGCATATCTGTCACGAGTACTGAAGTACTGCCCTACAACGAACGAAGTGTTCATTTCATTGCTCGTGTACTTTGATCGTATTGCCCAGCGCGCCAATTCGACCGAAGTATCGACAACGGGAGTCATGTCGGGCAATGATGAGAGCACGCACACTGGTGATCCGCAGCGGCAGGGACCTGATCAACTGTTCGTCATGGACAGTTACAATATCCATCGTCTCATCATCGCTGGTGTCACTGTTGGCTCCAAGTTTTTCTCAGACATCTTCTACAAGAACTCGCGATATGCAAAGGT
Source organism: Sugiyamaella boreocaroliniensis (assembly GCA_030575195.1). Taxonomy (NCBI): domain Eukaryota; kingdom Fungi; phylum Ascomycota; class Dipodascomycetes; order Dipodascales; family Trichomonascaceae; genus Sugiyamaella; species Sugiyamaella boreocaroliniensis. The sequence continues at coordinate 263,537 of JAJMIE010000017.1, read as the reverse complement.
GGGAGGTCTACCAGTCGACGAACTCAACCATTTGGAACTCCAGTTTTTGCTGCTCACTGATTTCCGTCTCATGATTACTCTAGAGGAGCTGCAGCGCTACGGCGACCTCCTTCTCCGGTTCTGGCAGAAGGAGTCACAAGGCCAAGAAGCATAATTATGCACCTTCAGTCTTCAAGGCCACTCTTCTAGATATGACATCCGGCATGTTGTAATATACTTGTAATCGTAATCTAAGGGGTGATGGTGGTGGGGGGTAAAGATAGTTAAAAGTATTGACATATCATGGACCAGTCAGCTCAAATGACTGCGATAGGGAGAACCCGAAGGTAAACATCAACCCTTATAAACCTACAATATAGCGTACACGCGTAACCTACAATTCTACAGGTCCTAAAGGATATCGGCAGGTCGATAAAGGCTTCACAGAGACTAATCAGAGAATATGGCAGTCTGGCTTCATAGCAGCATTGCGTATTTGGAGTCATAGCACAAAAAACACAGTACAAAGATAGCCAGACGCTTTCGATATCCTCGAGATTAACCATGTGAAAACCTTGTCGAATCCGCAGTACCTCGATCAATCATAAGCTTGCAGGACAAGCAATATTTTAGTACATGAACACAACCGTAATTTTGGCGATGCCAGCGGCGCCTCTAGACATGACGGGACGCGGGGCATTTATCGCAGGCGGCGGGCCTCACGCTCAGACTCCATCAGGCACAGAATGTCGTTCTCGCGGACGGGTCCCTTGACGTTACGGACGATCTTTCGGGTCTGGTCGTCAATGAACTCAACACGGACCTGGGTGACACCTCCACGGGATCCGGTACGGCCGAGCACCTGGGTGACACGGACAAGCTTGACAGGGGTCTTAGTATCCTAGATGTTAGCTACACTCTGCTGATATTGCACGTCTCGCCAGCACTCACCATTTTGTTGTGAGATTAATGCAACGATGGTTGATGAAGGTCAAGTGAAATTTGGCTAAGATGCACTTTGAGTGGGTTGTTGGCTGGCGTGGGCTGGGGACTTCCTAAACAGGAAATACACAGTCACACAGTCTCGCCACAAGCGGCAACACGCCGCAGACTGCCATCGTTTCTACCCTAGTCCTGCCACGTGAGTAGCGGACTTAGCTCAGTTGGGAGAGCGTCAGACTGAAGTCAAACATCAGTCTTGTTATCTGAAGGTCCTGCGTTCGATCCGCAGAGTTCGCATTTTTTTGCTTCTGAGAACAGAGCCAACAGTTGGCACTTGACGTATTGGAAATTCCAATGTCTTGATTACCCTCCAGTCCTTTGTTCTACCTACCTTTTTTCGTTGCCTTCGACCATGACCAGCCATCACTACCGCAGATTCAGGGGTAACCCTAGACCACATCCGAACCTCTGAAATTTTATGACTCTTCAGCACGTTTATCCGGACTTTGTTTGTTAGGACCGTCGGTTTCCTTGTAAATTATTAGCCATGGATCTTGTTAACCACCTCACAGACAAACTGCTGTTTGCAGTTCCTAAAAGTGCGTATTTTGTCTTCCGTCCGTCTATTTGTTGTGTGACTGTGAATTTGTGACCCTGGGCATTATGCTAACTGGAAGAGGGCCGATTGTATGAGAAGGCCATTCAGCTTCTCAATGGAGCCGATATCCAATTCCACCGAAGCAACCGACTGGATATTGCCATTTCGACCAATATGCCAGTCGCTCTGGTCTTCCTTCCTGCTGCTGATATCCCGCGATTCGTCGGAGAGGGTCGTTGTTCGCTAGGAATTACGGGAATCGACCAGGTTGCCGAGTCCAAGGTCGACTGTGACAACCTACTCGACCTCAACTTTGGAAAGTGCGCTCTGCAGGTTCAGGTGCCAGCCAATGGATCTTATGAAAAGCCCGAGCAGCTCATTGGCAAGACGATTGTCACTTCTTTCACGAACCTTGCGACCGAGTACTTTACTAAGCTGGAAGGCAAGCAGTCTGGCGAGCCCCTCAAGACCCAAATCAAATATGTGGGTGGAAGTGTCGAGGCCGCTGTCGCTCTTGGTGTTGCTGATGCCATTGTGGATCTGGTTGAGAGTGGAGAGACCATGCGGGCTGCTGGCCTCAAGCCCATTGACACGGTGCTGCAGACGTCTGCTCACCTCATTGGTTCGCGCACTCCGACGCACGCTGAGACAGCTAAGATCATCATTGATCGAATCTCGGGTGTCATGGCTGCCAGCAAGTACATTCTGTGCAACTACAATGCTCCTCGTGAGAAGCTGTCTGTGTTCCTACAGATTACTCCTGGCCGTCGTGCTGCGACTGTATCTCCTATTGATTCTGACGGATGGGTTGCTGTCAGCAGTATGGTTGAGAAGGTGCGCATTGCCGAGGTCATGGACACCCTGTCACGCGAGGGTGCTACGGACATTCTTGTATTCCAGATCTCCAACTGCCGTATTTAGAGAATAGAGAGCATAGCGTGATGTGATGTAAGATATTTTTAGTTGATTTTTGGTTGGCGTTGGTTCAATGGCCAGGTAGTCACTAGGAGTCAACTCGTAGTAAACAAGGAGTTTTTCCTGTGTTTTTTTTTTAATATTTGCAGTTGGCTAGCTTAAGCTTCATTCAAGCCCGTTAGTATTGCGTGAGTTCAACTGAGTGACGAACACACCCTCAATGAACATTTGGAGACACGAATATATTGTACATGGCTATTTTCCTGGCAAGCAAATCAGCGATGTGGCGCAGAGGAAGCGCGCAGGGCTCATAACCCTGATGTCCTTGGATCGAAACCAAGCATCGCTATAATTTTGCCTCTTTTTTATTTGGGCCTAACTTTTGCCCTATTAATTATTCTTTTGCACCATATTTGCTGCGCAAGTAATGCTGTTGTCTCAACAACAATTCCAGGTTTTGAATGAGCAGAGAACCATGAGAAACTCGTAGTATTGAACCCCTAGAAGTGGTATAAACTTGACCTGTGCACCCCTACGTCCTTGTTGTGCAGACGCGATGCCTCGGCTTGGGCAAGGGCAGAACCTCTTCGAACAGAACAATGTGGCGGATAGAGCAACCGTCTATGACGACACTGATAACAGTAGAACAGCTACTGATGTCCTGGTGCAGGTCCCCTGTAAAGATTGCTCCTTTCGGTTGCGGTTGCGCTAGCAACTCGGGACCAGCAACCATCGGCTAGCACGTGATGGAAAGGTGTAGTGTTCACATGCATGGCACATGCGGGGTGCGCAACTAATGAGGGCGTGCGCTGAGCGGTGCTAGACGTCCAATTGAGCGGTGAGAGTGGCAAGAGACAAACGTGCCGAGTATCTATTCCATCTAGTCGCCACCCAGCTGACGTAAGTGTAAAAACTGTGGCCCAGGAGACCCTCAGAAAGGACCAAACAAATATACATGCGCCTTCAGCTAACCCCCCGGATCGGCAATGACGAGGCTGTTTAGCATTTTGTGGGTTGTGCACACGCAACTATAAAAGCGCCATTGTCCGCCCCCCCAGTATTTTTCTTAATTGTAAACACAAAAAACCTCTCTCTGTTTGACCCAATTGCAATGAAGTATTCGTTTGGTGTTGGTAGTTTGTTCCTGCTGGCGGCTCTGGCCCCATCTGCTGCCTACTCGGTCAACGATCTGTTTGACCATGTAGAGCTTGCGAAAGCCCAGGTCTACGATCACGCTGGCCAGGTCCGTGACGACGTCATCAATACGTGGTCTGAGTCTCAACTTCGCGAATGGCTTGAGGCTCATCAGATTCAGGCTCAAGAAGCAGCCGACAACGCGGCCTCGAGCGCTAGTGATTCGCTCGACGAGCTGAGAGCAAGCGTTCTTAGCCACAAGGATCTGCTAGTCGCCGATATCCAGACGTACCAGGATGCCGCCTCGTCTAAGGCAGATGCCTTTCTGTCGAAATCGACTGACTACATCGCTGATACGGCCAATGCACTGTTTGAGAGCACTGTTAATGCGTGGTCCGACGCCAAACTTCAGGCGTACCTTGCTGCCCGCGGTGTTGCTACCCAGGCCGCACTGTCGCGCGACCAGCTATTGGACCTCGTGTACAAGAACAAGGAGAAAGCCGCCAACTCGAAGCTAGTTGGCTCGTGGACTTTCGATACCTGGTCTGTCGACGATTTGAAGAAGCAGCTCACGCAGCTCGGCGAAGCAGCCGACGGTTCGCGTGCTGAGCTCGCCGACCGTCTCGCTAAGGCCTACAGTGCCTCTGCCGACAGTGCTTCTACTGCTTGGGATAACGTCAAGGACGCCGTGTCCTTTGACTCGTGGTCAACTCCCGATCTTTCTGCTTACGTCGAGAGCTTTGGCATTGCTGCTGCTGATACACGCGACAAGCTTGTTGTTGAAGCCCAACAGCAGTACAACTATTTTGTTCACGGAGAGTCTAAGCCCGAGACCGTGTGGACCAAGATTCAGGGATACGGGGACATTGCTTGGTTCCACATCTCGGAGCACTTTACTCACCAGTACCAACGGGCCCGTGCGCTTGCTGACACCGTCTACGACCGACTGACGGCCGTCACTGATAAAACAGATCTGTAGATGTGTGTAGTTAATATCATTTTATGCCGTTGAATGCGTTAAGACTTGTGTCATTCCAACAGTCGGGCCGTAAATGTGTGCAGCTTAAATATAACCTCGGTTTCTTCGACGTCCTCATCGCCCCTGCATAATTGCCCTGCATACCCGTTTCCGGGGTAATCGACCGTTGCGTCCTAGGATACGTAACAACGACTCATGTAGAAACGACTCTAGAAAAAGACGGGATGTACGCTTGATGTAGTTCCTGGTTATCTATGTAGCTATATACGACACTAGGGCCTAATTATCCTCGGAGCTGCTGTCGTCGTCTTCGGCATTGGGGTCAAGGATTCGCTTCTTGACGCGCAACCACTTGTCGCTGGGCAAGACAACGTACGACACGAGCGCGAAAATAGTGATGATACCGAAGATGACAGGCGCATAGTTGAGGTTGTTGTGCGTGACGGGGAACTCGAAAGGCGAGAAGAGACATGCTGCCAGGAAAGTGTTCCACACAAACGACACAAACGACATTGGCCGCGAGAACCGGCCCAGAGAGAACTTCGGCTTGAGAGCCGTCGGATCAGCCAGAAAACAGCGACCGAACGAAATAAGCCCCCACGCTGTGACAGTAGGAACACCGGCAGCAGACACAAGGCTCTGGAACGCAAGCGAGCTGGGCAGAATCGAGCAGAGCAGAATAGCAGATACAATGCCAATGAACGAAATGGCGTTTCGCGGCTGACCTGTTTTCGGCGATACCTCGCTAATCCACGGTGAGAATGGCAGCACACCGTCGCGAGCAACTGCATAAACAAGTCGTGACGCCGCTACAATTGACACGGTCGCACTCGAAAGAGTGCTGAGAACCGCCAGGGCCGTCATGACAACATGGGCACGGTGACCAAGTGCCACTGCGTATAACTGGACAAACGGCTGAGGGGATGTGAAGGTGAAGAGAACGTCGACACTAGGCATACAAAACAGAAACAACAGCGTCACCGGCAGTCCCATGGCTAGGCATGCTATACCTCCCCAGAATAGCCCTCGAGCCGCTGTATGACCGGCGTTTTTAGTCTCCTCAGCCACATGGCCACTGGCATCAAAACCGATCTGCACACCACCAGTTGCAAAGAAGCACAGCATCCAAGCCCAAGCGTCAGGCCCACCGGTAAAGTTCTCAAAGTCTGTGAATGCGAAATCCGCAGACTGGAACCCATATGTCTTACTCACGCCAATAGGAAGCCAAATTACGTTGACAACGAAATCTAACACCACTATGCCCATTGCAATGCGGAACACGTACCGATACAGTCGCGGCGGCAGGTAGTTAACCAACAAGCAGATACCTAGAATACCCTCACTGACAATCCACTGCACGGCACGGAAACGCACGTTGGTGACATCAACATCAAACGACAACCCAAACACAGGGACTTCAGCAAACATATAGTTGGCGGCGACTTGAGCACTGCTTGCCACAAAGCTAGTCCAAGCAGTTGTAGACCAAAAGGCAACCATAAATCCAAACAAGCGACCAAATCGTGGTCCGCCACTGGCAGCAGCCCACAAATAGATCGACCCAGCAGCAGGGAGAGCTGAGCACGTCTCAGCGAGAACAGCAGCCGTGATAGTAATGAAAAAGGTCGAGATCCAGTACGTAGCCCAGTAAGCCTGGGGGCCTCCCATGGAGATTCCAAACGTGAAAACCCCTCGCAATCCACTGATGACGTTCACAGCCGTAAAACAGGCCGAAAACGACTCCACCAGGGAGTAGCATCGGTGCAGCGTCTGCTTGTAACCCAGGGAGGCCTAAGCAGAGTAGTTAGCTCCCCTTGTCTTTTGCAGTTGGTTCACTGTTCTTACGAAGGTCTTAACCTTGTCAAGTTCAGCGGTATAATCTCAGCCCGTGACAAATATCTGGCAATCGCTCAACGGCAATTGCTCAAGACACACTTGTAATACGGGCACCCGAAGTGATCCAATGCAAAAGAATTGAAGCAGTAGTCCACCCCATTTCCGTCCTCAACTTACCAAGACTTTCTCGTCTTCATCTAAGACCTCAACCGCTTGCGCGTTGTTGCTAACAGATTTAGTCATTTTCTCAATTGCTGTTGGGAAAAAAATAGCTTAACTGATTAGACGGAATTTTGGCGCTCCTTTATATATTTTGAGTCATGGTTTGCTTTTTGCGGAAGATCGTCCCCGTATAATAAAATGCCTGTCACCAACGGACCATATTGGTCCGGCTCTCTTAATTCAGTCAATTACACTACTGTACACTGCCAATAAATACATAACTGGGCCCTTATTTTGTAGTTAGGCCTTTAGCTAGCAGATGGTCGTTTCCCTCGTCGTAAAAGCCACAAATCTGCCGCACCACGTACTTGTCCATCTCGGAAGCGAGCATGGCGCCTAGGAGAGCCTCAATTGTAGGCAAAACACCCGACGGCAGCGGTGAGCCTTCTGGAAGACCTTCGGTGGCCTTTTTGCCAAGAATCCGCAGTACTGCAATACTGCGTTGAGTAATACGCGCAAAGGGATTGCGCTCTTCGTGTCGCCCAGGGATAGCTGGGGCCATAATGGCGCCAAGCGTGCAAGCAGCACGGAGTAACACAGGACCAAATCCATCGTCTGCCTCGAGCCACTCAAGAGCAATATTATGAGATGCCCATGCAGCACTGTCAAGCTTAGTGCTCGTCGCCGTTGGTGCTGGCGCTGCCTCTTCCTCTGCTGGCTCTTCGCTCGTAGTTCGTGCTACAGTGTCACCTTTATTCAAAGGTGGAATCATTTCAGCAAGCAACTCAGCAACGAGAAGACTCTGGTGCAGCAAAGGACGCGACAACTCTAGTCCTCGTGGAATCACACGGAAGTCATCGTGAGGCATCGTCGAAATGACCATGCCAAAAGCACGCGTCATCAGGTGGTATGGGTGTTGCCGACGGTTGCGGAAGTGGCGGCGCACCAACGACAGATATTCAGGCTGAGTGCACGTACCAATGAAGATGGACTCAAACAGGTTCCGATTCGGTGGATCCCGAGGCAGAACCTTGGCCAAGATATCGACAGCACATGTCAGATAACGGTGTTTCACAGGAACGTACTTTCCAAACAAAAGGTGCTTGGATGCCGACCCATCGTCACTGTAAGGTGTCGCTGTAGGAGCAAACGAAAGAGCAAACAACAGAATTGTAAAAGCATCCCGCGCCGAGTCGAGTACGAGCTGGGGTGCAATATTGGAGAATGTCACCACTAGGTCCTTCGTCAGGTCCAGGCGACGCCGCGGTGAGGCAATAAATGTCGGTTGCTCAGCCAGCTTCGTCAGTAGAGAAAATAAGAGCTCCATAGTGGGTGCATTTGTCACCAAGAATGGTCGGTTGAGGTCCATGAACGAGATGTTTCGTAGCAGTGTTGTCACGCATATCAGTCGATTCACGGCGCTAGTTACCCACACATCCTCCGCCGACGAGAACTGAGCATTCTCCTCGTTGCACTGATTGACGAGATCAGAGTACGCTGCAAACTCGAAAGGAAGAGACTCATCTACGTCTTGAGTCGAGCTGTCTAGAGAAGTAGGCTCGACGTCGGACATAGCCTCGTCTCGCACTGATTCTGCTCTTTCCTCACAATCTCCAGGAGCTTCAACAACATTAATCTCCGTACCTGACTCGCTGTCAATTCGAATAACCACATCATTTCCCGAGTCCAGCGACTTGTGCATGTCTTCAAATACCTTGTCGATGACCGATACATTATCAGGATCGAAATCGGGTTTCGATTCGACTGGCACTGCCTTGGTTCTGCTTTTGAACGGAGCATCAGGCTTTCCCTTGGCCAGAGAATCAACAAGAGTCATTCCAACCTCGGAAATAGCATTAAGCAGCCCTGGACTGTCAATCATGTTCACAAAGTTACGAGGGTCAAGAGTAACCAAGAGGAGCTTATCCAAACCTTGGCGGATTTCGGCAGAAATTCCAGACCGTAGAGACATTGTGATAGCGTGCAGATCGATGACACCAAACTCGTTTGGCAGCGGGAATTCGGGACGAGCAACGTACAAACTGGCACCAGTTACAGCTAGCGCACGAGCTTCATATCCACCATGTCGATCTACAACGAGGCGCTTTTTTGGAATGTACTTGGTATCATTCTTGGGGAGTGTGACAGTCGGCGGCGAGGGAGGCCGGACAGGAGCTGCAATAGGTGCGGGTGTAGGTGTGGAGGTTGCTCCTATGTCAGCAGTTTGTACATGAGGAGTCTGAACCGACGTGCTCGATTGACTGAGGCTTCGGGCTGTTGGGGTCTGAGACTGCTGCAACTGTGGCTGCTGCTGTTGGGGACTTTGGACCTGGGAGGGGTTTTGCAGCAATGACTCATTACTGCTCTGCCGACCTAGCTGTCGAGTAGCTGGGTTGATACCAGCTGGGGTAGGAGCGCCCTGGGCAGTGGGTACTTGGCGGGAGCGGTTTTGGGTCGAAACCAATATAGCACTTTCAAACGGCTGCAAGAGAGTCATGTATGTCCGCGAAAGCTCGTCAACAAGAGCAGGATTCGCAGCAACGCTAAGTTCGAGGGCTTGAGCGACAGCTGGCCACTGCTGATTTCGCGTCACTTGCTGCGACCCACCAAATCGCATGACAGTAGCATACAATTTGTAGAGATGGACCTTACGATCGCCAAAAGTTGGATGTCCCGAAACTGGGGTTCCGCGCTTCTGCATGAACTCAAGTAGTGAACGAAGGAAATGTTCGGCCTTAGCAGGTCCAGGAGGTTGGTTACCGGGAGCCGATTGACCAGCAGCAGGCATCCCGGACCCAACGCCAGGGTTCACCTGACGCTGGTTCATAGTCTGCGGTGTAGTAGGCTGGCTTGAGTTTGCCGAGCTTGAGCCCTGCATCACGAACTGGAACTGCTGAGAGCTAGCACCCTGTCCCTGTTGCTGATTCGCGCGATTTTGCTGCTGCTGCTGCTGCTGAACTTGTTGCGGTCGCTGCTGGGGTTGCTGCTGTGGTGATTGTTGCATGTGCTGCTGTGGAGATGGTTGCTGCATCTGTTGCTGGGGGCGGGGGGGCTGTCTTCGAGGATAGTTTGCCAACTTCTGAAGCATTGCCTGCTGCTGCTGTGGGGGGTATGCAGATAGCTGTTGGTGAAGTTGAGCAAGCTGCTCACGCGGCATTCCCTGGAGGTTTGGCAAGCTGGCTAGTTGAGCCAGTGAGATTGAGCCTACCACACCTGGTTGGCCGCCTGGCGACTGATCCTGCACAGTTGGTTGAGACGGTGGTCGTTGGTGCATGAGACTCGGCGATCCACCAATAGACCCAGGGGTTTGAGGCATCATCTGGCGCATCTGCTGCTGCTGTGGCTGTTGCTGTTGTTGTTGTTGTTGTTGTTGTTGTTGTTGCTGCTGCTGCTGCTGTTGCTGCTGCTGGTACATGAAGGGCATATCGACGGAATTTTGGCCCGAACCGAATGGGCCATCTGGCCCCGGCATCATACCAAGAGATGGGCTTCCCTGGCTGCTGTTGCTCACGTTACGAGACATTCCCATCATGGGGCTTCCAGACATGGTCTGCTGCATCTGCGGCTTGAACTGCTGGGAAACAGCTGGCGGAATAGAGTGCTGCGACACCGGTGAGCTGCCAGCAGAGTGCTGATCCTGAAGTAGCTGGGGAGGCAAAGCGTTGGGGCGTTGTCTGGGTGAAATGCTAGCACCCTCACGAGATCGCTTGCGGGGCATCCCCATATACGGTGAGTTCGTGTTTGACGTCGCGGGTGGGGACGCGTTCGACATCTGCGGCGTCATCTGAAACATCTGAGGCGAGTATACTGCCGACGGTTGAATGGTATTTTGCATCTGGTGGGTCTGCTGCTGGTCAGGAGCAGGCATATCCAGAGACATTGACGGGTCGCCGTACATGGATCTATCTAAAGCTTCGAGTTAGAACTGGCGTCACCGCGTTGATGCTAACACGGGTGAACCACGTGCAAACTAGTATAGGTAGGGGCAAATACTCACTTGAATTGTTCATGAACGACAGCGACGATGGGTCCAACGACGTGTCCAAATAAGGGTCCGACTGGCCATCGACCGCGTTGCTGTCAAAGAATTGCGACATGTTGAACTGCCCGGACATGATGGGCAACTCAAACACGGCCACGCGACTGCTACAACGAGTGTACGAGGGTCCACAGGTATATTCAAGCGTGAACCTGTTGCACCACGATTAATTTCTGGCTAGCTAGCGGCTGAAGTCAATATAGACGTGAATCTGAAATTGGCGAGTTGATATTTAGAGTTACCCGGGCGAATGGCTGGTTGCAATGTATGCGCATATCTACGGTGGTTTAGCGGGTATAGCTTCGGACCATAATCTGTGCGTGAAGTTAGCGAAGGCAACAAACAGGAAGAACCTCTGTCCTCTACGTTTTACTCTCAACACATCTCTCGCAATGGCTGTCATATCATCACAGATGCTGGTTCTCCAGCGTGTAGCGCTTCTCGTCACTGTGGCATTCTTTCTTCTCAAGGACGCCGAGATCGTGTTCAACAACTTCCTAGTAATGATTCTAGCCCACTCAATGACCCTTGTAAGTTGTTTCCTGGACCAGTAGACCTAACTAACTCAGTCACTTGTTGGAGTCACGTCCGATTCGGATCCATACATTGGACTTCTGGCCGTTTTTATCTTCATGCTGGCCATCAGTGATCTGGCAATCCTCGGTGCTGAGCGCTACCTTGACGTGCTTGCCTCGGTTATTCCTGTTCGTCTGACTATGTACTTTGTCGTGTCGGCATATATAATTCTTGGTGAGAACCCCTACTTTAGCAATGGGTTCTTGTTCACGTTCTGCTTTGTCGAGGTCATGATGCACTTTCTCATCTTCATCACTGTCCGTGAGGAACGAAACGAGTTCTGGAAACGCGAGCTCAGAAAAAATGTTACTGACGAGACTAGTGAGCAGTACTAGGGAGTCGTCTGTATGGAGTTGTTAGAACATCTCTGAAGTATTTATGTACATAGCCGAGTAGCTACAACAAGCCGTAGTGTTGAGATGCATAGTCTACTTGCTGTTTCCTGTGTTACCTTGTGCTTTATCGAATTGATTTAGAGAGTCATTTGGCACCTTTGTTTTGGTTTCAGCAAGTTTCAGACTCTCTAGTATTAGCATTTGTTATGACATTCAATTGATGTTGGGTTCATATGTCAGACTACAAATGTACACAGTACTTAGTCACCATACTGTTGGAGTGGACAACTCATCATACCAGCGCTCACATGAACAAAGAACAACAAAGCTCAAACTACTAAACAGACACCACAAGAACTCAATTGAGTAGTAAAATTTGCCTTCACATATATATGTATACATATTCTGAGGGATCTTTCATGACCCTCTGAGCAGCACTTCTTGACGAGCCAAGTCCAATTCTAGCCCCTACCCAGATATCATTTGTAACCTCACACGCTCTCCACACACTACATCACCACTTGCACTACTCTTAACGGCTCTAAGCGCAATTGTCACAGTGTCCGCACAATGACCGAAGAAGAGACGCAACCTGTGCCAGAGAAGGCCCCTGAGACGGCCAAGTCGACGCAGCAGACGCTGGCTATCGATGACATCAAGCAGAACTTTGTGTACCTCGACAAGGCAGTGGCGACGTACGATCCACGCTTCACACTGCGAGTGCTTCGAGGATTGCCAGCGCTCCGCAAGCGCGTCGACTTAGCAACCCTCAAATCGGTGATCGAGCAGACCTACCCGACGGCCGACGTACACCGTGCCACTCTGCTATACGCTATCAGTGAGTTTCAGGAGGACACGGATATGACAGAGGCCGATTCAGCACCTGTCGTACCACCATCGGCCATTCTTCCCGAAGTCGACATGTATCTTTCTCTACTTGTGATTGTGTGGCTGTTGGACCTGTCTGGCGGTGACGAGAAGAAGCTATCGGGTATCGCGACAACTAGCGAGCAAGTCATGGCGCGCCTGCGCTCATACAACCGTCGCAGCCTAGACTACCTGGCCGCGAAGCTATGGTTCTACCACCTGCGCGTTGCAGAGATGCGCGGTGTCGCAGTTGCCGAGATCCCCGCGCTGCTGACAGCACTGCGAACCGCCACGCTTCGTCACGACCTCGAAACCCAGGCATCTCTCATCACATTGCTATTGCGCACCTACCTAGCCGACCACAAGGTATCACAGGCGGCCAACCTCGTGGCCAAGACTTCGTTCCCCGACTCTGCATCCAATGCTCTGGGCGCCCGCCACCTGTACTATCAAGCTAAGATCAACGCAGTGCAGCTCAACTACTCGGCAGCATTTGATCAGGTCACAGCTGCCATCCGCAAGGCACCACAAACGTCCATGGCTGTCGGTTTCTTGCAGTCTGCCAATAAGCTATCCATTGTTGTGGAGCTGCTGATGGGCGACATTCCGGATCGCGCTGTGTTCAAGCAGCCCGCTCTAGAGCGTGCTCTGTCGCCATACTTTGATGTTGTCAAGGCGGTGCGTGCTGGTGACATGGCGCAGTTCTCTGAGACGCTGGCCAAGCATGAGGAGACTCTCAAGCGTGATGGAACCTACACACTGGTGCTGCGTTTGCGTCAGAACGTCATCAAGACTGGTATCCGCATTCTGTCGTTGACTTATTCGAAGATCTCGCTCAAGGACATTTGCGTGCGCCTGCACCTTGGTTCCGAGGAGTCGGCCGAGTATGTTGTCGCTAAGGCCATTAGAGACGGAGTAATTGATGCCACCATTGACCATGAGCGCGGGTACATGCAGTCCAAGGAGATGTTGGATATCTACTCTACAACGGAGCCACAGGAAGCCTTCCATGAGCGCATCAAGTTCTGCATTTCGCTGCACAATGACAGCGTCAAGTCTATGCGATACCTCACAGATGTGAACCGCGTTGATCTCAAGACTGCCGAAGAGGCACGCGCCCGTGAGCGTGAGCTTGTCACTGGTTTTCAGGAGAGCACTGACATTGACGAGGATGACGAAGAGTTTGATGGTTAGAAATCGACACCCCCAGGTCAATCCGATGAAATGGGAAACGCTTTTAGGCAAGTCCCTTGGGCTTTCTATGTCTAGAACAGGAGATTCACCAATACATTTAGAGTGAAGCAGCTTGCAGGTGTATGCTAAATGCGCTGCCACTAGCGCGTACAAGTAAAGCTGGAGTATATACAAAAACGATTCCTTCACTTCACCAACTTTAAGCCTTGGACTTGAGGTCAGGAGTAGAAGCAAAACTCTTCTCCTTGACCTGCTCGTAGATGCTCATGCCACTAGCAATGAAGCTGCCCATGTCGTTGAGGCCTGCGGGAATGACAACCGTGTTGGACTCCTTGGCGAGCTTGCCGAACGACTCTACGTACTTCTCAGCAACCTGAAGAGCCACAGCATCGCGTCCTCCTGGAGTCTGCTGGATGGCCTCAGCAATGCGCCTGATACCTTCGGCTGTAGCCTGAGCTTTGAGCAAGATGGCCTCGGCTTCTCCCGAGGCACGGTTGATGTTCTCAGACTTGGTAGCCTCCGACGCTAGGATCACTGACTCCTTGCTTCCCTCGGCCTTGTTAATAGCCGACTGGCGGTGACCCTCAGATTCAAGGATCTCAGCACGCTTGGAACGTTCCGCCGACACCTGGCGATGCATAGCCTCGAGCACGTTGGCCGGCGGGTGGATGTCACGGATCTCGTAACGCAAGCACTTGATACCCCATTCGCTGGCAGCATCGTTAATGGCCGTGGTGATGTTGGCATTCAGCGACTGGCGCTCGCGTAGTACATGGTCGAGAGTCAGCTGACCAATCTCGGATCGCATCGTTGTCTGCGCCAGTTGCGAAATGGCGTATTCGGCATCCTCCACGCCGTAGCTGGCCTTATAGGCGTCGAACACACGGATGTACAGCACTCCGTCCATCTCCAGCGTCACGTTATCGGCGGTGATAGCGCTTTGACTAGGGATCTCGACGGCAGATTCCTTGAGACTCTTGACATAGCGGATCTTATCGAGGAAGGGCACTAGAATGGCGAGACCAGGATCGAGAATTCTACGTTAGCAGTGCCACAACGACAGCATACGGCGGACCAATGCGAAAGCAGCTCAAAAATGAAAAGATTCATATTACTCACCTGTGGAACTTTCCCATACGCTCGACAATCCATGCTGTTTGCTGGGGAACGAATCTGAGTTAGTCGGAGGCAAAGATGAGAGGCGGGCGATCAGCGGCAAAGCTTACCGGATGACGGTGTTGGTTGGCAGCGACTGCTGTTGGAAGAACATCATGGACGAATTGTTAGCAATGGTTCGTGACAGCATCGGCACCGTGAGGCCGAGGGCCGGGCGACGAGCCGCCAGAGAAACGGATCGTAGGGCAGCCATTGGGGAAAATGTCAGACGGCAAGAACGAATAGCCGTGTCGAGGGAGAAGTATGTGTGGGGAAGGGGATGGAGCGACGATGAGGGAACGCACCAAAACGATGAGAGATGAACTTCCAGAGATGAATATTAAAGCAAAGAAAAAAAAAATACATGTAGATGTGAGTGTTGTGTGTGATGAGTAGTTTAGATGGTGTAGGTAGTGGACATACTGAGAGGAGTTGTGCAGTGCAGGTAAGAGTACTGGAAGGTGGGTGATGGGTTCGGAGCATGGAGTTACATACTGTGTGATGCAGTCAAGGAAGTTGATCGTATAGATCTACTGATGTCCCATCTATACAAATACAAACACTCAAATAGCTATATTTCCTTGAGATTGATTCCTTCTGTGACTCTTTATATTACTTCCTCAGTTGAGCGGCAATGTGGTGCTGTACCTGCCGATCAGCATAATGCCACTCAAAGCACTATAGCATGTTATACGCATGCTATTGCCTTTGTGTCTAGCGGCACCCAGAATTCAAGCTCTATGTTGAGGAGCATTAATTATCACTATTCCTCAGATATACACTAAATGGCGGACATTGTCATGTCGTGTTGCATTCGCGTCTCTGATCTGTTAGTGCATCTTGACCTTTGCCTCAAAGTTCCGGTACTAGTCTGTAGAACTGGTATTTGTGGAAACGCTATTCTTCTGTGAAACATATGGCAGGTTCCTACGTCTTCTCAGTTAGAAACGAGGTCCCATTGCGTAGCTACTCCCGAAGAGTAACAAGAACTTGGAACGGTATTGATGAATTAGTTCCTTGTGGTATGTCCTACTGCAGCAGTAAATCTCACGATCACCTTCAATATAGTCCATCAACGGGTTGGATGTTACAACTCTCAAATCGTTCTGATTAATCACGGCCATGAAGTCGACGATTAAAAACATGGTATAATGACCAAAGATATCTGTAGCTTCGACAGAGGTTCCGTTACTTGGCGGCTGATATAACCGCCCTTATGGGACCTTCGTATAAATTAGAATAAGAATCGAGAGAGAAGGGCGAAGTTGTTAATCACCGATGCCATTGGGTATGAGTTATAGAATTCAACAGTGGTGCTGCTGGCGGGACTGTGCTTCCGTAAGATCTGCTGACAGGCATTGACGATTAAGCGAACAAGAGCCAAAAAATGATGTCTCTTACAATTGGACAACATATGTTGTCCGGGAGACTTGACAATACTTACGATTGGAACGTAAACCGAGTAGACCTGTAGGTAACACAAGCACACAGAACATTGACCAGAGGCAAGCATCGACTTGTCATATGTCAGAAGCAGCCAACAGCTTGAAGAACTTATACAGATATTCCAAGGTAACTCGTGAACCGGGAATATAGCAGAGACCGCTAAGTATACACAGAGCCTTAGAAACGAAGGCGTTGGCCTAGATTGTTCATTGTTCGCCGGGGGTCTTTTAAAAATTGTTAAAAAGGGCAAGTATCGTACGAGATAAAGCGGGATGAGAAAGTTGCCCAATCATGTCATTATGAGACTCGCGCTGATATTGCAATCTACTGCGACTGTTGGTGTCAAATCAAGATAACCAAAGTGGAGAAAACATCTCTTGAAACGCAGTTAGCAAGAGCGTGATTTTGCTTCCTTCGACTCAACACTAGCGGACCGATGAAGTACCGTAATAGTCATGTATTTTATATGGGGAGAGGACTGCATAAAAAACGTGGGTAGCATGAAGCAGGCTGTAATAAAATGGTACATATATCGTCACAAGGATCAATTCAACTTCAACAACTTCTTGTATTCAGCCAATATGGTCATTCAATGTCCTCATTACGTCACCTACCAAGAGCCCATGATCTCGGGCTCGTGTCTGGCGCTATCACTAGTTTGGGGGTCAGGCGTCATTAGTGCGCGAGTGTATACGAATACGCGGATAAGCGAGATTTCCGACGGAGAAGAACCGGCAGTTAATGGGCGAACCCTGCGTTCAACGGTGATACGAGGAGCGATCTACAAACCCAACGGGTCATATGATGGGCGACCAGACTATGGGGAGGTAATTAAACTAGAGGCACAGCGAAAAAGCGTGATATCGCGATAACCAATTGTATTGTTTGGAAGAGTCTAAATGCCCTGATACCAATTGGGCGGGGTGGTGCGTATATAGAGAGCAGAATGCCCACTAAAAGGACCCTGAGCAGGGCGTGCGCGTGTCAGTCGGGACCCTCGAGCCCCAATCCAGACAGAACAGAGACGGTGTTACCTAAAGTAGATAAGTCGTGGTGATAGACACCGACGGTGGGCCGCTAGGGCGGGGACTAAACGGGTTTTGGCGGGCAGGAACCTGTGGAGTCGGGGCACCGATGGAGATAAAGGAGCTCTGAGCTCGACGAGTCATGGAACTGCGTTATTTCGGGCAGTTCTGGTCCGTGCAAGGGATGGACTCGTATAGATTAGGGCCTTACGAGCGATAACTTAGTTGCCAGCAATTTCCATGCGCTGAGCAGCAGTCGCTGTATTAAGGGACATGCGCACGCCAACGGCGCCGTAGTGGGGTCGAGCTGCGGCTATCGGGGGCCGAAGCTGTCGGGCAGTTCTTTTTATACGGGAGCGGCTTGTGAGGGGTACAGATAGAGGTAGAAGAATGGTGACAATAAGAATTGCAGGTTTATAATGGTAGCCTTTCTTAGATCCCGGATAGTCTTGTTATAGCTTTTGGTAATAGTTTAAGGCTGATTGTCTGCTGGACTGGCTCGTTTGTCAACTGGCAAGTTTTTGGGAATAAAAAAAGTATCGTAACTTAAACAAGAGCCTGGGCCGGCTTGTCGCATATACGCTCGGGCCCCCCACCCCTCCTCTCGCATGTCGTGAAGACGGAGCATAGGACCCTCTAGCCAGATCAAGGCCTAGGCTTCTCAGATCCAAGCACCCGCATTTTAATGCCCTCTGATCTGCTGCTTTACGCCGTTATCGTCCGTTCGGTTCTCGACTCCCGGATCCCGGCCCGTCCCCCACGTATGCAGTCTGCGGCCCAAACAAATCTTCCTGCATAGCGGCATGCCCACCTTTTCTGAGCCTTCGGATTCCTGGGCGACCGCTGACTCAGGGCGCGCGGGTAGTTACCGGCACGAAAAGCCTTTAAATAAGCGGGGTGCGCACAATTTGTTGTACTTACTGTAGTTGGAAGTTGACTTGAGTCGACAGATTGCAACAAAGTAGCAGTTGCCCCTCGCGATTTGACGAGCTTAACGCCCATCGTGCATACACGTCCGAATCTCCGGTCTGTTCTATCGGCTTTCGGCATTTTCAACAGTCCGTGATTCGTCTAGTAGCAGCAGCAGCAGCTTAGTGGTGTAACAACAGCCTAAGTAACTACTAAGTCACCCCCCCACTTCTATTCTGGGGATATCTCACATCATCTGTCTCTTGTATTGTGCAGATCAGTGTTTCGAGAACGCCAGGTTCAACAGCCTACGCTCAAATCACCTTTTGTCCGGAATGCAATGACAGACAAGAACTTCACCGTAGAGGAGCAGTGGCCCGGGGACGAGGCAGATGCTGTGGCTTCGACAGAGATCCTCGCTCCTATAGACCCCGCCAACCCTATGCAGTGGTCGCAGGCCCGCAAAAACGTTGTGCTGTTCATCGTCTCGTTTGTGTCGCTACTACCCGACTATGGCTCAGCCGTCGGTGCCGTCACCCTCATCCCACAATCGCTCATTTGGGGGATCCCTGAAAACACCGTCAACCACTCCCAAGTCGGCAATGTTTTCATGCTCGGTGCTGGAGGCATGTTTGTATGTGTAGGTGCATCCTACTTTGGCCGCTTGCCGACACTGTTCTGGTTCCTCATCATGGCCCTATGGACGGCCATCTGGTGTGCTGGAGCCACCACGTTTAACCAATTCATGGCGGCTCGCATCCTCAATGGCTTCTTCTCCACTGTTGGCCAGGCTAGCGGCATGATCTTCATCCAGGACATGTTCTTCTTTGACGAGCATGCTCGCAAGATAAACATCTGGTCAAGTTTCATCATCGTCAGCCCTTACTTGGGACCGCTGCTGACGGCCTTCATCATTACCACACAAAAGTGGCAGTGGGCCTTTGGCCTGTACTCGGCTCTCACTGGTCTTGCGCTCATCCTGACAATTGCGTTTATGGATGAGACGTACTACAACCACCAACTCCGTCCACTTGACCGGCCAGTACGAGGCCCACGATGGAAGCGACTGCTGGGCGTAGAGCAGTGGAACTCTCGACACCAGCGTAACTCGCTCGTCGAGTCCATTCGCCGACCCCTTGTTGTCGTGCTAAAGCCAACCGTGTTTCTGACATGCCTCTTCTATCTCATCACCTTTGCATGGGTCGTGGGCATCAACACGACGCTGGCCATCTTCATGACGTCACTGTACAACTTTGGAACCAAGCAGATTGGCTTCTTCTACTTCACGCCCATTGTGGCTGCTGTGCTTGGCGAGATCTCGGGCCACTGGCTCCATGATCTCATTGCCTCGTCGTACATGCGCCGTCATGACGGCAAGCTGCCGCCCGAAGTGCGACTCCGTGCCATTTTCATTGCTCACCCATTTGTGCTCGCAGGGCTTATCCTGCTCGGCTTCTCTCTTGATCGCCAATGGCACTTCATGGTGACATCTGTCAGCTGGGGTCTGTACGTGTTTGGTATCATGATCACCACGGTAGGTATTAATGCCTACAATCTCGACTCGTACCCCACGGGTTCTGGTGAGATCACGGCATGGATCAACTTTGCCCGTACCACTGCTGGATTCATTGTGTCATACTTCATGGTCAACTGGGTAAACAAAACGGGTGCAGCAGTCGCCTTTGGCACTCAGGCCGCCATCTGTTTCGGTGCTTGTCTCATTATTGTTTTTGTTTATTTGTTTGGCGCCAAATTGCGTGCCCGTTCCGGTCCTCTAAACTTTGCGACGACGTGATCTCTTTTGTTCGTTTTCCGCCTATCTTAATTGAAGGCTGTATCAGCAGCAACAGCCGGCCAATCACAGGCCTCACTCCCCACTCGTTATATGCCCCTCTAATTAGCTTATTTATTGCATTTGTCAGCCACAACCGTCCACTTTTTCCCCGCAGGGGTCCACTTCCTACATATGCTAGATAATGCGTGACCGAACGTGCCAGCCGCGCTGAATGGCGTCACCCCTGGTCTCAGCAGCCACAAGTTGATTGAGCTATGAACAACGGCACAAACCGAGTAACGTATCTAGAGCGCTATAAAGTCCTCCGCGGTATATAATGCATTCATGTGTAGGAAACTCAATTGACTTGTTTTGCCCTTTTTTGGCCTCGGCTACTTCGCCCTCACAGCAGCTCACCGCTTCCCAGATTAGCCCATATCGGCCAGATTAGCCACAATGCGCAGCCATGGCGTAACAGTGACTCTAATCCACAAACAGGAACGATGGACATACAGAGCTTGATTGCGTGATATCGGATTCCGCCAATTGCCACAAGTATAAATACTCGCGCAACCGACTACCAGATGTCTCTCTTCATCAAGACTACGAGCTCAAACATTTCCTGTAACAATGGCTCCCTCTACCACTACCACCACCACAAAGGCCACCGCCAAGGACCCGCAGTACGTCATCCTTGATGGCGTCAACAAGCCCAACTTCTTCACTCGTCCCACCGACGAGATCCACGGTGCCTCTCCTTATGCTGACAAGTACCAGGAGGGTCCCTCGTACAAGCCTACTACTTCGTTCCCCAAGCCCTCGGGTGCTCTCGACTCCTACGAGCACTTTGAGGTGACTCCTCTCATTGGTCGTGAGTTCCCCAAGGCCCAGCTCAAGGACATTCTCGCCGACGAGGCTAAGTTGCGCGAGCTTGCCATCACAGTGTCACGCCGTGGAGTCGTCTTCTTCCGTGACCAGGACATCACTGTCGAGGAGCAGAAGATCCTTGCCAACAAGCTCGGTCAGCTGAGTGGCAAGCCCTCGACTTCAGGCCTCCACATCCACCCCACTGCGCCTGCTGGCGGGTTCCTCAAGGGTGACAGCTCTGGCGAGACCGACCCCGAGGTGTCGCTCATCTCTTCCAAGATCGGCAAGAAGCTGTACCTGCGTGACAAGGTCTTCAGCTCGAAGCTCGCGGCTGAGGGCTGGCACTCTGACATCACCTTTGAGCCTGTCCCCTCGGACTACGCCATTCTGCGTATTGTCGAGCCCACCGAGACTGGCGGTGACACGCTCTGGGCGTCTGGTTACGCTCTTTACGAGAAGCTGTCGCCTTCTCTGCGCTCGTACCTTGAGACCCTCACTGGTGAGTACGCTCAGCCTGGATTCCGCAAAGCCGCCGAGGGCAAGTTCGAGATCTTTGCCAGTGAGCGTGGAGCTCCTGAGAACGTTGGTGATGACCTCCGTGCTGTCCACCCCATTGTGCGCACCAACCCCGTGACTGGCTGGAAGTCCATCTTTGCCATTGGCCACCACTTCACTGCGTTCAACGGCCTCACTGATGACGAGAGTGCTCTGCTCAAGAACTTCATCAACAACACCCTGTACGGCTCCCACGACATCCAGGTCCGCTTCAAGTGGAACAAGAACGATGTCGCCATCTGGGACAACCGTAGCGTGTACCACACTGCCACTAACGACTACTTTGGTCTCGAGATCGAGCGTACCGGTGTTCGCACTGTCTCTATTGGAGAGCGTCCCTACTTGGACAAGAACTCCAAGAGCCGCAGTGATGACCTCGAGGAGTCTGGACTCCAGTGGTAACCAGGTAACGTAAAGTAGATTATAAAATGGAAGAATCAAGCTTCAAATAGTAGAAAGGAGGAAGACTCTTAAGTCCTCTTCAGGATCCAGTTAAGCCAGTTCTCAAGCTCGTTTAGTTCATACAGTCCGACACTGGAAATGATGTCCTTCGACTTGGTGCTAACAGCCTTGGCTTCATGAAGGGGAGAATTCGACTGCAAAGGCGAGGAAGTTGAAATCGTAACCTGAAGGTCACGCTCCGCAACATCAAGTTTGAATTCTGACACAGGCGTAAAGAGCAGCTTTCCTAGGTAGGAAGCACGAGAGTCGGCCGTTGATGCAGGTTGAGAAGTCAAAGAAAGAGTCACACCCGGCTGGTTCTGGAGAATCATATCCAACAGACGCTGAGTGCGTTTAACAATCTTGCTGTGTTGGATATGTGCCAAGATGGGTCGCAGGATAAATAGCTCTGGGCTCTGTTGGGTCGATTGACTAGTACCAGAGCTTGAGCGAGGGCCCACAGGTGCCTTAGAAACGACAGGAGGAGGGTGCTGACGTCTTTTCTCGAGACGGCGCTTATGGGCGTAGCACAGAAGAATACGAAGAGAGCTACACACAAGATCAGCACGGGTGTCATCTCGCTTGTTTTCTGCCGACAGATCATCAATGCTGTCTTGGATGTCGGCATATTCAATCTCCAAGATTTCGTCGTGTAGGTGAGCCTGGATTTTGCCGTCAACAATAACAATTTTGTAGGAAGCTAGCAGCCTTGATTCTTGCACCATTTCGTAGAAAAGCTCTTCTTCAAATAGTAGAGTTCGAGCATTTTTGACCTCGTTATGCACTGAATCCTCGGGGAACAAGGCTGCGGGCTTCGACGATCCAACGAGAACACGCGAACCCGATGACACATCGTAGAGTGACACCTTGACGGCTTTTGGCTTTTTGGGGTGATTTGACCGGAAGACCATGCTGCCATCGGGCCGGCGCTGCATCATGGCATGACCGCGGTCGCGATACTCGGAGCCAGAGTCTCCAAAACCGTATTTGATACCGAGACCACGAGCATCACCACGGCGAATCTTGAACAGAACCTCGCCTTGAACAACCTCGTCGAGAACGGAATTCCAGTACCGTTCTTCTTTAAAGATCTCGCTCTTGAGGCGTGTAGCCGCCTCATGGAGTTGTGTAGATGCAGTGTCAAGAGCCTGCAGTTTCCAGCCTGCAGCCACAGCTGGTTCATCCTCGGGAATCGGGATCCACAGGGTATCAGCACCGAGTGAACCAACAGGGACGTGTTGCTTAAGATGTGGTGACATGGACGTAGTACCAGCAGCAGGGCGTAAACACGAAATGAGTAGCGACACAAAGTCAAGGGATAACGCAGACTCGTTCTGCGCAGTTCGAATGAGCTGAACCAATTCGGTACGAGTCTGGTCAAAATCAACTGTTCTAGATGCCTCCTCTGCTGAGACAGGCTCATTTTGTTCTGTGTCAGTGGCCATAATCGCGTCTTGTGGCTCCTGAGTGTCGTTCTCCTCCGTTTCTACTTCTCCTACTAGAGAATCTTCTGTGATGTTGACAAACGACCCGCGCTCAGCAATGATCCGCTTAATGAGCTGGCCCAGATCCATTGCTGCTGGATCCGCAGCATCAGCACTAGGCTGTCTTTCCGGCTGGAGAGAAATCTGGATACTTTCAGCCATGGTGGGGAGTGAGAGTCAAGTTGGAGCTTCACCAGTTTGAAATATTAGCCGTGCGACAGCCGAAGCTGGACAAGATCTGATCCAGGCGTGATGGGCGTAACAGTGGACTTATCAGTAGAAATAGAAAATTATAATTTCAGAAATAAAGCATAGAAATGTAAGATGGCTAATAGTCGCAGAAAACCAAAAAATCAGCAACATGTACACATTGAGATGTGTGTCTCAAGTCACTTGGTTTCATCTATACAAACATACTTCGGTTCTCGCAACAGAGTTCACTATCTATATACATTAATTACTTGTCTAAATTATGCCTTGATGGTTGCCTCAGGAGCGTGGACCTGCACAAGGTCGTTGACAACCATGTATCGCGAGAAAATGACCCAGGCATGGCGGTACCACTTCATCTGACTGACGTGGCCACGGATCATGGCAGTCTTGGCCTGCATAAACTGGTGCTGACGCGAAACAATAGTGGAAGTCTTAAGAGGAGAGTCTGGCGAAGTGGGGGTCGGCAGGAAGCGCTTGGCGTGCTCCGACACCGCCTCGACACCCGTGATAGACTCGTAGGCATTGGCGTATAGAGGGTGAATCAGGGGCATAAGGAAGTACGACACAAAGGCATCAAAGAACATGGTGTACTTGCGGATGATAGACACTGTCGTCATTTGCCACAGCTGAGTCTCGGGGCTCATTTCTGATACATAGTACTCGGCACCGACGCCAGTTGCACCGTGGTTCTTGTGGCCCGATACTCCGTACTTGTCAAAAGTGATGATAGCATCGGCCTCAACGACAGCAGGAATCGACGCCAGGGCATCAGCAACCTTCTCGCTGGACCAGTCAATCTCCATCGAGTCAGGCAGATTCTCCTCGTCCTCGTAAATGTGCACATGCCTGGGATGGATCTCGTAGTACCACGCACTGTAGGCAAGTTCCTGCTTCCGTGTCTCTCCAAGACCCTCAGAATTACCTGAGCTCAACGATACGATAGAGATAGTATTGTTGAAGTATGGAATCGACAACAGACCCAGAGTGGGTCCAAAAAACATGACCTCGTCATCGGGGTGTGCAATCAGCAGCGTGATATTCTTGTTGACAAGCTCAATAGGAGGCACAAATGGAATCGTCTTGTTAATGAGGTTCCAGAAGAACGGAGGAACCGCCACGAACAATACTGGCAGAAGAAAGAACATTGTTGATGATGGTAGGACGGAGTTGATCCGACAAGACACAGCCGATTTTTCACCTGCAGCACAGTGCCGTCTAGCCGGGTAATTACCCCAGATTTCGGCGAAATCGTGCAGCCCTGTTAACGGTTGATTTGTGTAGTCAGATCAACGGGGCTTCAGCCTTCTATTTTCACCGCAAGTGCTACTCGGCGACACCTCATATTTTAAAAAAATAACACTCATAATCATCATTCATTCAATGCATGCTAATTGGGCTGTGCCTCTAGACTGTCGCCAAGATGGCTTCCTTCCTCTTCTCCCTCTTCCATTAGTTGCAACCATAGCTCTCGCTTCTTTTCTTCAATGCGCTGACTCACCGACGCAGACGTCGTCACATACTGAAGAACTTCACGACGCACTGTTGCAAAAGGCTCTCCAATAGATGCCCATTCGTCGAGAAGCTTGTGCACATGATCCAGTTCTCCAAGCCGCAGGTATCCCTTGGCAGCCTTCTTTACAAAAGAACGAGCAGTATCTTCCGCATGGGTCTCACCCGAACCAAGTATTTCCGATGCTAAATCAGACAGCTGGCCGTACTGCTGTCGCGAGTATAACAGCTTGCCCTTGAGTCGGTACATCGAATTGTTAGGCTTGAGTCCATACACATTTGTCATGATATCCCAAGCCTCGTCAAATGCGTCTGCAGGCGTTGAACCATAAGGCTCCAATGTAAGGAACGCCCACCGTAAAGCCGAACCCCACATGTGATATGCTGCCGAGGTATCGACGTTGATGTTGTACTTGCTGCGCATCTCGTTCATCAGCATCATGCCCTCCATGAATCGGTCGTTGTATGCAAACGCAGTGACAATCGCCGAGAGTGTGCTAATCTGTGGGAAAACAACTGAGTCTCGACTAACAGTTATATCTTCGTTTGAATCCGATTCTGCCTGAACGTCAGGTGCACCGACTCCCCACACTGACCGTATAATGGCCCTTGCTGCGCTGGCTTGTCCAGTCTGGCTCACAAAGAGTACTAGCAGTTCGTATGTGCGTGTATTGGGTCGGAGTCCCCGGTCCATCATTTGTGCCAGAAGATCGACAGCTGAGTTTGTAGCTTGCGGTGCCCGTTCGACATCAAAGAATCGTACGCGCTTTGAAGATGGCTGACCATTGGCCCACCGGCGCCAGTATCTGGGCTGCGCGTTACACGTCGCCATGATATATCTGTTCCACAGTTCCGTGTCCGTAATGGCTAGATCATCACTAGAGGCTTGCTGCCACAGCGATTCAACACCATCATAATCCTGAGCGTTGAAAGCACACTCAATGAGGCTGGCGTAGGATGCTGCCGAAAGCCGGTGTCCTGCCTGGAGAAGAGCCCAAGAAAACTGTTTTGCTCGTGGCCACTGCACTCTAGCACGGACAGGACCAGCAGCGAGCAATGAGAGAAACTTCGAACAGTGCTGGGGGCTCAAATCGCGCAATACTTGCGTATCTTCAATGCTGATATCTTCAAACTTAGCCCAGGCCTGTTCGAGCTCACCAGCCAGAACATGCGACACAAAGCGTACAAGTGGTAGAGGAACTCCATCCTCGGTTCTGCGTGTATTTTTGGTCTCTAGGTAAAACGGATCTGCCCGCGAAACGACGAGACCCGACGGTAGATGCCGAGAATCAACCAAACCGGCCTCTAGATCCTGAACATTCAGTTTCTGTCGGTACGGGCTTGACCCAATGGCTGAGTCTGCTGGGGAGCTTGTGGTAGATATACGCGCTGTCCCAGAAACTCCCAGTGCTTTCCATGCCGCCCTCCGCTGCTGAATCAGCGGCCTGATTCGCAGCATGACAATCTGAATAGATGCAATAGTTGTAAAGTAGGTGATGATGGCCAGTAAGAAAAAGGTTCGCGCGGCTACTGTAAATCAAGGGTATGGGTAAGGGCGCCAGATCAGTCTTAGACTTCAACATGTCGAATATACCAAAAGCCAGACTTTCCTAAGGCAAGTGTGTAACGAATAATATTTCAACTTCTAGTAGTTAAATAAGCTGGGATGCCAAAATTCGAGGCCTCCGCGCCCGAGAAAACTCGTAGCAATACATTAGTCTATGTCATGGCGATGCTTTTACTATTGTAGTTTCAGGCCTTGGGAGCAGCAATCTCTCCACGGACAGCAACGCCGCCGGAGCGGATCTCGCGAGCAGAAATCTGAAGCTTGAGCTCACGGGTGATGTTGAGAACGACTTCAACCTTGGAGCCAGCAGTAATGCCCTTAAGTCCCAGCTCGGCAAGCTTGGTGACAGGCTTGATGTGCTTGGTGCGGATCTCCTCTTCCTCCTCATCCTCATCGTCACTCCAGTCGCTCTCCTCATCGTCAGCCTCCTCTTTTGGCTCCTTGGCCTTCTTCTCGGGAACGGTGACCTTGATCTCCGACTCTCCCTCATAAATAGCCACCAGCACATCAGTAGCGCCCTCGGGCGTGGCCAGCGTAACCGTCTTGCGGATAGGCAGAGCGGTAGCAGCGCCCAGGACGGGCACGAAACCGTCTCCGCCCTCAACTTGGACACCAAGAGGCTTGATAGTGTGAGGGGCGACAGTCACAACGGCCTGCAGAGACTCGGCGATCTCGTCGTCGTCGTAACCAGAAATGAGCGAGGCCTGGATAGCAGCACCGCGAGCAATGACCTCCTCGGGAAGCAGAGCAGTCTTGTCGAGAGCAGGAGCCACGACAGTAGTCACTGACTCATCGAAGACAGAAGCAATAGAAGTGGCAACCTTGGGGATAGCAGAAGATCCTCCAACAAGCAGAACCTCATCGATGTCGAGCACGTCGAGGTCGGCCTTCTTGACAAGCTGCTCGGCAAACGACACAAACTTGTTGAACACAGGACGGCCGGTCAGCTCGAAACGCAGACGGTTGATGGACATGTTGAAATCAATACCCTGGGTGACCGACTCGACGGCGAAGTTAGCAGTAGTCGTGTTGCTGAGCGTCTTCTTAACGCTCTCACTCTCGGCACCGAGCTTGGCCATAGCACGGGCATCACCGCGCGGGTCGACACCAGCATGCTTCTTCTCAAACTCCTTAGCGACGAACTCGACAAGAGCCTCGTCAAGGCGCTTTCCACCGAGCTCGTGGTCGTGGAGAGTAGCCAAGATCGTGAAGACACCACCGCGGGACGAGATGATGGCACCATCCGAACGAGTAGCACCAAAGTCGAGCACAGCGTACAGCTTGTCGGTGGTAGAAGCAGTGTGGGACACATGGGCAAGAAGAGCAGCCGAAGGCTCGTTAATGACCTGCATGATCTTGAGACCAGCGTCCTTAGCAGCGGCAACAACAGCATCACGACGCTCGGGAGAGTAGTCAGTGGGCACAGCAATGACAGCACCGTCAATGGGCTTACCGATGAAGTCAGAAGCCGACTCGCGCAGACGGTCGAGGTGTCGCACAGCGACATCGTGCACGGAAACAGACTTGGCGGGCTTGGGCTCACCATCCTCGTCATCGTCCTCAGTCTTGAGCAGGAAGCTAGCCTGACCATTGAGCTCCTGAGGGTGAGCTGAGGCGTGGTTGTTGGTGGGGTCAACTGAGGCGAATGGGACACCCAAGAAGTCACGGAAGTAGGCCACGGTGTTGTGAGGGTTACGGATCAGTTGGTGCGAGGCCTGGACTCCATGGTACTCGTCGCTACCAACGTAAGAGATAACCGAGGGAATGGCACGGTCTCCGTCCTGGTTGGCAATGAGCTCGACCTTGCCGTCCTTCTCAAAGGCAATGGACGATGTTGTGTTACCAAACACAAGACCAATCACAGTAGGTTTGGACATTGTAGTGTGATGTATGAATGTGCAGAAGTAAAATGTACAGTTTTCTTGAAATCTGGAAATTTTTCAGATTTGGCAGTAGCACACGCCGCACACGGCTTCAGCCGTACGAGAGGTTGTTCTATATGCCACCCCCGTGTGGCACAATTGTTACCCTACCGGCATCGCTAATCGACGTGGTGAAATTTCAGCAGAGTCATTCCATCATCTCTACTTCTCCGCATTCCGCAATGGCCCTGAAACTTTTGATCCCGCAGCCTACGGATGCTGCCAGTCTTGCTGCAAACACAAAGGTGGCCATAGCGGCTGCTGTGCACGGTAGCGTGACTCTTGCTGCTGGTGAAGGTATGAAATCACAGTGCCACTCTCCCTATGTCTCTTAGTCTAACAAAGCCTCATATCCAGTTCTTCACATTGACGATAAGACGCTGTTCGAGCCCAATGCTATTGTTCGCTACCTCGTTGGAGGCAAATCGGATTCTCGTGCCGAGAAGCTCATTGCTAACGAGGAATCGACTCTATACGCCCAGTTGAACTCCGTGCCACTCAAGAGCGTCAATGCCGACGCACTGGCCACTGAACTCGAGTCGTTTGCCTCCACGCCACTCTCCGCCGCTTCCGTCATTGTCTACGGCTCGCTCCATGCCTTTGTCACAGTTCTCGGAAAGCCCGCCCTATCTCAGAGCCTCGGTCTTATGCTATGGTACCAGAAGCTGTCTGGAGACGCCAAGGTCAAGGCTGCTCTGTCCTCTGCCTCGTCCTACCTCGCTGTTGTGCCCACCAAGCCTGTATCGAAGGCTCCTCCACCACCAGAGCACACTGGCGCCAAGAAGATTGCCCCTGGTCACGAGATGATCATTCCTACTGGACCTATTCTTCCCCAGGAGGGAAAGAAAAACATCCTCATCACTTCGGCCCTTCCCTACGTCAACAATGTGCCACATCTCGGTAACATTGTTGGATCAGTTCTATCTGCTGACATCTTTGCTCGTTACGCCAAGGCTCGTAACTACAATGCCCTGTATATCTGCGGTACTGACGAGCACGGAACTGCCACGGAGACAAAGGCCATTGAGGAGAAGTGCACGCCACGCGAGCTCTGTGACAAGTACTTTACTATTCACCGTGATGTCTACGAGTGGTTCCAGATTGGTTTCGACCATTTTGGCCGAACCTCAACTCCTGAGAACAACGGCATTGCCCAGCATATCTTCCTAAAGCTGCATGAGAACGATTACCTCGAGGAGCAGTCCATGGAGCAGCTCTACTGCGAGACTCACCAGGGATATCTTGCTGACCGTTTTGTTGAAGGAACCTGCCCCAAGTGTGGCTACGAGGATGCTCGTGGAGACCAGTGCGATAACTGTGGTACTCTGCTGAATCCATTCGAGCTTATTAAGCCTCGATGCAAGCTCGACAACAGTTCTCCTGTCAAGCGTGACACCAAGCACATCTTCCTGTGCCTCGATAAGCTGCAGCCAGCTGTCGAGGAATGGAACGCCAAGTCACAGGTCGAAGGCAACTGGTCCAAGAACAGTCGAACCATCACTGAAAACTGGCTCAAGGAGGGCCTGCGCCCGCGTGCCATCACTCGTGACCTTAAATGGGGTGTTCCAGTTCCCCTCAAGGGATACGAGGACAAGGTACTCTATGTGTGGTTTGATGCTTGTATCGGTTACGTGGGTATCACTTCCACATACACCAAGGAATGGGAACAGTGGTGGAGACAGCCCGAGAACGTTAAGCTGTACCAGTTCATGGGTAAAGATAACGTTCCTTTCCATACCGTTGTATTCCCAGCCTCCCAACTTGGAACCAAGGAAAAGTGGACTATGCTGCATCACCTCAGCACCACCGAGTACCTGCAGTACGAGGGAGGCAAGTTTTCGAAGTCGCGTAACATTGGAGTGTTCGGTAACAATGCACAGGAGATTGGCATTTCTCCGTCTGTCTGGCGTTACTACCTGGCTCTTGCGCGTCCTGAGAGCTCTGACACCCAGTTCTCATGGTCCGAATTTGTCAGCCGTAACAATAATGAGCTTCTTGCCAACCTGGGCAACTTTGTTAACCGCATTGTGAAGTTTGTCAATGCCAAATACAACGGAGTCATTCCTGAGTACTCTGTCAAGGCCCTTGACACATACGAGCCTTTTGTGGCCGATGTCAACAAACTTCTCAACGAATACAACACGACGATGGAGTCTGTTGCCAGTCTGCGCCGCGGTATCGAGGTCGCTATGCATATTTCATCTCGTGGAAACACCTTCCTCCAGGACAACAAGCTTGATAACTCGCTCTATGACAGTCAGCCTGAGAAGTCTGCTGCCGTCGTTGCCGTTGGTCTTAACCTTGTTTACCTGCTGTCGGCCCTCGTCTACCCGTTCATGCCCGAGACTTCTAAACAGATTATTGAGCAGCTTGAGGCGCCTCTCCGTGCCATTCCCGATACGTTTGATCTTCCATTGCTTGGTGGTCACAACATTGGCAAGGCCAAGTACCTGTTCAAGCGCATCGACCCCGCTAAGATTGATGAATGGAAGGGCAAGTACGGAACTGGAGCATAACTGAAGACAATGCAGTTGTAGTTTACTGTCTAATAAATAAATAGATGCCTAATGAAACTGAATCGCCAGGATTCAGATGAAATAGTCCCTCATCTCAACTTGAGACCGAGCCTTGACCAACGTGACTTTTTGCCTTCAACGTCAGGAGAGGAGGACTTCAAAACTGGACTGTGATGCCCAAAGAACCGGCTTCCAAGAGAACGCTCCGGCTGCGACGAGATAGAGGGCGCTGGAGTCAGGGTTCCCACAATCGTCGAAGAAAGAGTCACTTTACCTGAATCAAGATGAAACTTCATCTCAGTGTTCGCAATAAGTTCCTCTTCTGTCTCTGTATCGATCCACTCTGGTTGCTCGAGAACCTCGACAATACTATCACATTGGCCGTTGATTTTCTCGCACTCTGCGCTGAATTCATCAACAACAGCAGCATTGTCCGGCGACACAAACTTCTCTATACTGCAGAGAGCTGGAGACGTGACAGGACTGGGGATAGTACAGTCTTCCACTGCACCTAGGTCATTTGCACATACAGCATCACAGTCACATGTTGTAGCTGCGACAGCAGTACTGGAAGCGACAGGAGCAGATGCAACAGCAGCATCTTGTTTCTTGCGGCTGTGCTGCCACAGCTCCACGAGACGGGCAAGGTTCCTGTACTTGTCGATGAGATAGGGATTACTGAGGCTGTAGCCAAGTTTACGTGATGTGGCAGCTGCGTGTCCCTGTTGCTTGACCATGTGATAGTCCTCATTATAGTCCAATGTAGCCTCAGCATCCTCATCGCTTAGAGTTACCTGGCGATAGTAGTCAGCTAATTCTTTTTCGTGCGAGTCCATAAAAGAGTTCATGGGGATCATCCACGGTTCCTTGAAACCAAACCGCACACGATTGGCAAAGCCCTGTATCATCTTAGCAACAAGTGTCAGAGTGCGACGAGCGTTGACGGACGGAATACTGCGCACAAGCCCAAACAAGCGAGGGTTCAAAATAGCAGGACAGAAGTATCTCAGGAACAGGAATCCAGAGATAGCATTGTATACAAGGAAATCCTCTTTCTTGAGCCGAGCCACAAGCTGCAGACGCACCCCTTTGAAAATAAGTTTAAAGCAGTGCGGCATATCATCAACAGACGACTGAATCAAATTCCACAGCTTAGTAGTAAGGCCAATAAGCTGCTCCGAGTTTGTGGCAATGACCTTGGCAGCAGCATCGGGGTTTGATCGAACGTCTGCTGGAAGCCTGTCAGGATCAATTTCAATAGCCTGATCGTCATCTACGATCCTGCGCACAAAGCCACCCAGGACCTGGTCAATGTAGTCGCGTCCAATCAGCTTCATGTACTGCTCCAAAGCCTTGCTCAGTAGACTGTTGCCGCGAAACATGGTATTGCTCACGTTCTTGCGGAACTCAACATCATCGGTAGAAACCTTGAGAACTTCTTCTGTAGCAATTTGAAGCTTCTTGATTTCGTATTCCGTGAGGTAGAGCAACCAACGTAGAGCTTTAGACTCGGTAACAAAAATCTTGAGGCATACATCCGTGACTCGACTAATGTCACCAGTATTTTCGGCGAGTTTTATGGTTAGTCCATTGTCAATGTCGCCCAACAGGGTTTCCAGTTTGGCATAACGGTCAGCTGACAAAATCTTCGTCTCTTCGTAACCAATCTTTAGACACAAGTACAGCTCGAACTCCTTAAAGTCATCCGGAGTCTCGTAGCAGTATTGGACAGGAAACCACCTCTCAACATCTTGACATTCGTGAAGACTTTCTTGAGTAAGGGTCACCGTTCCAAGTACAGTGTCCAGAAAAGGGGGAACCTTGGAAGAAATGCGCCGTTTCAAGCAAATAGTGATAGTGGGAGCGACCACAGGGAAATCGTCGAAGTGAAAGTCCTCGCGCCAAAAAGGAGAAACACCACTCTTCGCCAGCGAAGTTCGTGCCCATACGACGTTTTCGAATTGAACTTCGACGTAAGTATCATGATATGGTTCGACTGTTCGAGACTTCCCAGGGAAACCAGGAGCATCCTTGACCTTGCCTTCAAGCACACGAAGACTTATATGACGGGCAATACGGAGTGATTTGCGAATATCTCCAGCCGAGAGCGCAAAAATGCGATGCATCGCATAGGAACGCAAAGCAGTAAACCAACTGTAGTAGTCGTCATTCGAACGAAACTTACAGAAGAAGAGCTGAGACTCGGAAGGCTTTAAATCCCGGTTACTGTCGATAATAGCACCTGCGCAGAGAAT
This sequence comes from Sugiyamaella boreocaroliniensis, assembly GCA_030575195.1. Taxonomy (NCBI): domain Eukaryota; kingdom Fungi; phylum Ascomycota; class Dipodascomycetes; order Dipodascales; family Trichomonascaceae; genus Sugiyamaella; species Sugiyamaella boreocaroliniensis. Next base: position 230,343 of record JAJMIE010000017.1, on the reverse strand, counting down.
GTACATGACGCGGCGGCGGTCAAAGACGGAGAAGTCGATACGACGGACTCGAGAGGCCAGAATCTTGGTGACGTCGACTGACTGAATAATGGAGCCATCTGCCTCGTTCATGATCTTGAACTGGCCAGTGCGAGTAAGCACACCCATGACTGGTTGCCACATAGTCTCTTTAAATGCAAACTGGGAGGGGTTGGAGTCGCGGCGGGCTTGGGCCGACTTGCTGCTGCTTCTGCTGCTCCCCGGGACTTTAGATGAGAAAATGGGATTTGCTCGAGTGCCGTACTTTTTAAGATATGGGAAATAGATGTCGAAATGACCAACGAGGTCGAGGTCGGGAGATGGCTCGGTTGGCACCATCATGGGTATAAAGCGGACCTTGTTCTTAAGACCCTCGGGTTTGAGGTTCGAAAGGAGTAAGAGACAGGCGAGCCAGCGAACAAAGTCCGATTCTGTGGCAGGTGCCAGGATGACAGTAGTTATGTTCTGCGGTGACAGTACGGGAGAGGCGGCAAGTGAGTCGACTGGCGTAGACATTTCCGTTACGCCGTTAGGAGTGCCTGGAGGAGGGCTCGCAGTAGGAGTGGCAGACGACGAGGCGGGGTATGCCTTATGCTGCGCTTGAGGGGTAGAGCTCGATAGGGGTGTGCGCAGGATTACTTCAATGTATCGTTTTCGAGGAGAGCCGACGATTGTAGTTGATCTGATATCGGGGACCGTCAGTGCTAGACGGCCTTCATGCTTGAGAAGAAGGCCGCCGTCGGGTGAGATGCTTGCCTCCCCCTGAATCCATGAAGACTGTGGGGACGTTATCCACTGCATAGGGCTGTCATGAAGAAGCTCACGGTATTCCTTCATGGCTTCCCGCAGAGACGGCTCCAATACCTGCCACATGTGATTGAGACTGTCTACGCGGGGTTCGGCGAACTGTGAGGTCGACGGGAGATCCGAGGTAGCGGGATGCGAGATGCGAAGGCCCTGGATGGGCAAGTGAGATGACTCGTCGTCGTCCGACAGGTTGAAGACAGCGGTGTTGGTGGCCTGCGGAGAGGCGGAGCCAGAGGCCGGGGACATAGAGTCGAGGGGGCTCGAAGCACCCGAGCCGCCAGGTATGGCAACTGGAGCGCGAGACGATGTTGTTGTTGGATACAGCGTGGAATCTAGCGATGAGGGCGTGTCAGTGTGGCTGAGGCGCGGGCTTAGTGACCAACCGGCTGGCGAGTGAGCATGGCTATCAGAGGGTCGTTTGGGCGAGTTGACAGGCGACACGCGCTCCGAGCTGTATCCATCTGAGTCAACGATCTCGGCGTTGTCAGCAAGGCTCGAGCTACTATCGTTGGCGGCATCAGAAAGGTTCGTAAATGGCGGGGTCGAAGTGGATGAGGACAGCGAGCCAAAAGCGAGTTTGAAGTTGCGCGCAGACAACGAGGATTTGAGCAGTCGGCGCCGTGACGAGGTGGACGAGCGAGTCAGGAACGACGGGCTCGACCGCACCGAGCCATGAGGCGTGTCTGTTTCTGCGTCTTCGCTACGTACCATAAGGGCTCGATAGAAAGGCACGAACAACAGCAGTTACCAGGAAGAGAAAGGGGGGAAAGACAAGAGAGGACAAAACAGTAAGAGCAGGACGACACTGTAGAACGGCCCAATAACTGTGGAACCGTGAAGTCTCCTCCACAAAGTGTGTGTAAAAGTCACGTACAAAAAGTGATGCGTAAGAGAGAGAGATGACCCAAAAGGGTTCAAAAACCACTGCACACTGAAATGCTAATCGCGCGAGGCAGCCCTGAACTTCCCGCACACGCCTGAACGAAACGGTCAGATTAGGGGAACTTTAAACTGCTACCGAGCACCGTGCTCTCAATATAAACCAAGGGCCTGTTATTCTCGGGGTGAGGTACCGTGTAACACAAAAGTCTCCAAACAGGTTAGAGGCGCGCAAAAAGTCACACGATGATGACGCCGTGTTTCCCCGGGTTCGGAACTTGCGAGTTGAGGGGATAGGGGAGAGGAGAGGGTAGAAGAGGGGGGAAAATACAGGCCTAGGGTGGGCCAAGTGGCGTGGTGTGAGAAAACGGGGCGAAGCGGGTGGTAGCGGTACCATAGATCGAATGCCAGTGAAGCGCGAACTAGTGGCGCCATCACGAGCTCTACGTTGTCATGCTCGCATCGCATCCTTCCTCAATAGCTCAAAGGCTTCCATGACGGCGGTTCGACTGCATGGAAGCAAACTTTATCCGGCCCTAGCCCAGAGAGCTCGTCCTGCACGAGAACCGTTGGGAAAAAGCAAAGCTGTATACGAGGGACTGTACGACGGGCGAGGAGGATGGAAAAGCGAAGACAACAGAGGTAATATGGGACACAAATAAATATATGTGACACCAAGTAACTATACTATTACCAAGTTAAACACCATGGCTTTTGGTACCAGCTCTTCGCTGGTATCTCCGCTTGAAGACTACCCCTCACCCTCGGAACTTAACCCCGCCTCTCTTCCTAGTAAGATAATCCGACTGCCCCGCTCCTGTTCCTCGCCCCTGCTCCCCTCTTTGAACCCATCGACTCCAAACATGCTCAACAGTTTACTCAACCGTAAATCGATACCCATCCCGGCCCCCCGCCTCACTGCTCCGCTGACCGTGACGCGCCTCGAGTTATGCAATGCCCCCAAACCTGCACCCTACATCGTACCCCCTGGCGTCAGCTGATCCAGGCCTTGGATGTTCCGTGCATGGAATTGAACTCTATTACGAACTCTAATGGGCATCCCCCGTCCACAGCCAGCCTGTAGCATCCACGAACTTGACTTGTTGCCCTTTCTCCATTTCCCATATCTAATGTTCGACATACTGGATTTCAATCTACTAAACTATAGTTTCTCGTAGCAGCAGAGCCTTTAACTAGCAGTGGCTTTATCTTCCAGCCCCTGCCGAGAAATTCCCACTCTGTTGGGTAAACTCTGTGCCAGGGCCGCGATTCCAATTATGGCATCTACACGGGCCTATCGGCGCGTCGTCCCAGATCACTGGTCCCAGGTACCATACAACTGAAGTGCAAAAGTCAGCTGAGCAAGGGTCCTAGCCACCCAAACGTTAACCAATATCAACGGCTAGTGCAGTTTTCTTCACATGCCCGGTACGCCGAGATTACGTCACTGCAGCAGATAGTGCCTCTTCTGTGCCGAGTGCCGACAGGATCAGGCAACCCAGCTCGCTCGCACACCAGTCCATATGCTTGCTGCTCTGATCGGTCTTGGCATTATATCATCGAGTCTCCTCAAAACTCGCCATCCCTTGAACCGAGGGAACTGTAAATAGCATAAGGTTGGTAGCACGACTGCTAACCTAGAAGGCAACCCATGTCCTTCCCCCCTGAGTTCTCGATGGCCACATCGCGCTATGGCTATGGCAATATGACCAACCGAAGCTTACACACAAGCAACTTAGTACAGACCCACCTGCGTAGCAAACGCTGTGGAGACACTGCGGATATCGTCATCGTCATACACCTCTCCGTCGGGATCGTCATCCGCATCCTCCTTGTCTCGCATCTCCGAAAAGAACTGTGCCATGCGGTCGCTCATGCTGTTGCCAACGGGTCGATCTTCGGGCACATGCTGTCCAGCTACTGGTGCTGCTGTCTCTTCGGTCTGGAAGCCGCTGGGCCAACCCCGCATCATGTCGTGCGCATACACGGAGTTGAAACCTGGATCAGGCAGGAACGGAGCTGCACCCTCCCCAGTTGGGCCAGACACAAAACTATAAACGCTCGCTGTGTCGCTGACTACAAGAGGATCATGTGCAGCAGGAAACGACGGGATGTACCCGCTACCTGGCGCAAAACCGTTGCTACCCATGTTCTGGGCGAACGGATCAAACGGCGTGCCGCCAGGGCCAGGTACAAAGCCTGCATCTGGTCCAGGCTGACGGTAGGGCATTCGTGGTTTCGATAGAGGGATGGTGCTCTTGCGCAAGCTCGTAAGAGTTCCTTCGACTAGACAGCCTGCATCCTTGAAGTGATTAAGCAGATGAGACCACAGCAAGTTCTTAGACAGAACACGTGGGTTTCCCACAATAAAAAGTCCGTACTTAGCTCGCGTGATAGCAACGTTGAGACGGCGCGGGTCTTTCAAGAATCCGATTCCCTGATGTTCGTTGGATCTCACGCAGGTTAAAATGATATAGTCCTTCTCGCGACCTTGAAACGCGTCAACAGATTCAATCTCAACCTGTCGGTAGAGCTCGTGGTTCAACTCTCCAATGCTCTGCATATACTGGGTCAAGTAGGTACGCTGACCCTCGTATGGGGTGATGACTCCAATCTGGTCTGGAGTCACGCCCGCCTTAAACAGTCTTGTAATGATCTTTTCAACGCTGACAGCCTCAGATCTGTTGAGGAAACTAACTCCAGAAGACGAAAGCTCCTCTTGGCCAAGTGTACACCAGAAGATCATAGGAGTATCTGGCTGGGGCCATGGCAGCTTATCCTGAGGACGAATGCGCTGTTCGGTCGTCACACCATTCTGCAGGCTTCCTTCGTAGAACATGTTACTAGGAAACAGACTCAGGGAAGGGTGCATTCGGTACTGGACAGTCAGACGAATGGGACGGTGACCAAGAACAATTAGACGTTCAAACAACGACCTAGAGAGACCAGCGTCTGCAGCTTTGCGGTTGGCAATAACGGGTCCCAATTGTTGGTGGTCACCAACAAGCACCAGCTGCTTACATCCATGGACAATAGGGATGAGACTCTCTGGTTCTGTTGCCTGAGTGCTCTCATCGATGAGAACCGAGCGGAATCGCACGTTGGCCAGTCTTCTGTCGCCAGCTCCCGAACACGTACAACAGATGACGTCCGCCGACCCTAAGATACGGCTCTCGGCGGCTCGGAGAAGTTTGAAGTACTTTTTCTGGTCCTTGGAATCCAGCTCTCCAAGAACGTGTTTCAGCTCCATTAGCTTGTGCAGCTCGGTGCTGCGCTTAGCATTAGCAACCTTAACGTGAAGTGTCAGATCATCGACAGAGCTAGACAAGTTTTCACGCGTGCGAGCAGTCATACGAACCACGTTGAGTCCGGTACGAGCCAAGCGCTCTGCAAGCTGATCAACAACTACGTTAGAAGGAGCACAGGCAAGGACAGGCTCTTTTGTCAACTTGACAAGGTGGTAGATGATCGTTGTCGACACAACAGTCTTTCCTGTACCAGGGGGACCCTGGATCAGGGAGAGCGGCATCTTCAATACCTTGGCCACTGCAGCCTGTTGAGACGCGTTAAGTGGCGCAATTCCAGGCGCTGACAAGTTCTTAGGCTCCACAAGACCCAACTCCATAGACTCAATATCGTGGCCCAATAGCTTGTGGTAAATGTAACCAGACACAGACGTCTCCTCAGTTGCAAACTGTTTAAGAGCAAACTGAATACGATCGTAGGTGATGTTGGACCAGATGAATTCTACTGAGAAATCCGTCGTCAAATGCGTAGGAGGCTGGTTGCGGCCACTTTGAAGCAACTCGATTGTGACATCACTCGAGACGGCATCGGGCAACTTTACGACATAACCAACTGACTCCCAGCGTTTAGTTGTTCCATCATTTCCAGCAGCTAGGCCCTCGGCGTGACTCAATCTAAGCTCATCACCAATAGACACCTTGATCTCGGTAAGATCAAATTTTGAAAGAGGGAAAGACACCAGATGCTTCTTGCTAAGACCCATATCCCAACTGACAACAACATCAGACAAAGTCTGAGATTCACGCAGCTTTTTGTCGTACTCGGCCTCCACCTTGACAATGGGACTGAACGTGCGCTGGTATTGATAAGCATCATCGTAGCGGAGTTCGATAGGCGATAGCTGGATATCTTCCGTCTCGAGCTTGTTAATATCTGCTAACTTAGCATCACCGTTCTGACGCCAGAGATCCTCGAGCTTCGCTATTTCAACAGGTCCAATGTGACGAGCTCGGAGCTCCTCTTTTTCGTCAGGAACGGCTACCAGCCAAGGCAGCAGACCTCGGTCCTCAATCAATGGCTGCCATTGACTCGTGTCCCAGGTCACATCTGAGCCAGGCACACCCGACGATGCATCACCCGAGGCTTCGACTTCTCGGCCTCCAGCTGCAGAACCCATAGCGCATGGGTGTCTACATAGGATGACAACGACGGTTTCCGATTTTGCGGAAATAAAGCCGAGAAGAAACACGTTCTTGGATCCACAGTTGTAGCATTCGAGAGTTGTGTCGCCGAGCTCGGATTCGGGATGAAGTGCCACAGTCTTGTGTCGGGATCGCACCAAATGTGTTACGATATGTGACGACGAAGTTCCACCTCGCGAGTTGCAAAACCACTTGTCGCACGTAACGCACTTGACGACACTAGTTGGCGAATGAATTCCACAGTAAGCACATGCGTGAGGTGGCAAAGACTCCTCGTCGAAGGCCAGCTCATCGTCGAAAACGCTCTGGCTGTCGAGAAAGTTGCTGGTATAAGCTGCTGAAGAGAGCCCTACTGCTGGTTGAATGTGCGACAACACCGGGCGTTCTGCATACTCTTCAGTAGCCATACCGCCGTGTCGCAGTGAATCAGGACCAATCTGGTTTTCAAGGCTAGTTACAGCGTCCATAATCACGAACGAACTCCCGTTAGGGGCAAAACGTTATTGGTTTCACAGAAGTATCCACGCTGTCAAGCACTGGTTAACAAAACCTGTTAGCCAGCTCTAGAGTATCGCGTTAGTACTGTCACGGAAGCAATAAACACGTCGATGTGTTGTGAAATGGCCCAGATCGTTGGCGTTCGCGCACTGATCAGTGAGTACTCGTTGATGCACAGTCAGAGAAATTCGTAATGCACAGTAATTTCCAGGGTACGGGCTACGTATGGATCTGCTTCTTGTTGCTCCTCTTAGCAGCTGTTAAGAAGGGTCAAACAACATAGAAATGGATATGATAGGTGTTTCAGGTGGAATGGAGTATTCTCAAAGTTTCTTGAGTCCTTCCGTATCGTCCTCGCACAGAGATCAACTGGAAGTAGAGACTGTAGGGATGGGAGAAGGTGAGAAGGCAACACAATTGTCCGTGATAGTACGCAACACAGAAGACTCACACACAAAGCAATGTAACTCTTGATCTTCCACTTAGAATTTAATTAAAAGGCTTTAAGTAGCTTCTGGCGCAGGTTATAGGCGATGTTGTTGGCTACATGGCTCATTTGGTGGCTCGGACGGCTGACAGCCCGAACCCTGAAAAAGATTTGTCCTTAACAGTTGCAAAGCTCTTTTGTTAAGCTTTAACTAGTCACAATAAGTTAAACAAAAAGTCAACATGATTCGACGTAACGCCCGAGAACGCCGCGAGTATCTATATCGAAAGTCAGTTCAGCTGCAGGAAGCGACGCTGGTGCAGAAGCGTCAGCAGCTTAAGGCGGCGCTGGCCCAAGGAAAGAAGAACCTTCCCACCGACATTGCAGACGACGAAGAGCTGCGCAAGAACTTCCGATTCGACGAGTCCATGGCCGACGAAGATGTGGACGATGAGTACGCTGCACTCAGTGGCATCCAAGATCCCAAAGTCGTGGTGACAACAAGTCGTGATCCCAGCACTCGTCTGGGTCAGTTCACTAAGGAAATTCGTCTTCTGTTCCCTACTGGACTGCGCATCAACCGAGGAAACACCATTCTACCGTCACTGGTATCGGCATGCCAACAGTCTTCTGCCACAGACCTTGTGCTCCTCCATGAGCACCGTGGTGTACCCACTGCTCTGACTATCAGCCACTTCCCCCACGGTCCTACTGCATCTTTCTCGCTGCACAATGTCGTGCTTCGCCATGATATCGACAATGCCGGCAACCAATCAGAGGCCTACCCTCATATCATTTTCAACAATTTTACATCTCCTCTTGGAAAGCGAGTCGTCACGATCCTCAAGCACCTGTTCCCCCCGGGTGTTAAGAAAGACTCGTCGCGAGTCATCACTTTCTCCAATTCAGGAGACTACATCAGTGTGCGCCAGCACGTCTATGTGCGCACTCGCGATGGTGTTGAGCTTGCCGAGGTCGGACCTCGATTCGAGATGAAGCTATTTGAGCTTCGTCTTGGAACCATCGAAAACAAGGATGCCGACGTCGAATGGCGTCACCGTGGTTTCATCCGCACTGCCAACAAGAAGGATTACCTTTGAAATGATTCAACAGGCGACAAGAAAAGAAGACTTGGTTCAGTAAGAAGTTAGCATATAGTTACGAAGTTATGAAAGTTACATGAGATTTCAATTATATTCATTGTAGATATACACCTCAAATAAAGGATAAAAAAGACTCCTTCCCTACGACACAACACCACTCTGTCGACGTAAAGGAGGCTCTTGAAGCTGCGACGAGATCTCTCCCGTCGTCATGCGAAGTGTTTCCTTCATGGATAACACCGTCAGACCCGTATCATCATCGATTCCATTGGCATCCTCGACGGTATCGAAATACTCTGGACGAGACATTCGTCGCGACGAGGGCGAATGCAACCGCGGGCTTGAGGTTGAACTCCGCAGCATGGGACTCACACCTCCCGATGCTTCAGGATGCGGCGACTCTGCGTTCATGACGTCGGCAAAAGAGTAGAAACTGAGGACATGGCGGTCAGCAGGGGACCCTTGGCCCCCGTTGGGTGGCTGATGTTGATGCTGCTGTTGAATTGATGGGCTCGTGTTCACCTTGGCGGGCGACTGGGAAGACGATTCGAGTAGAACGCTCATACTACGGCTCCGAGAAGCTGGTTTGGACACCGGCGATAAGCTAACGATTTCAATCGAGTTCGGGTCAATAGACGTGTCTGTAATGACCGACGTCGAGGCGTCGAGTACCGGAGGGATGAGATCCTCGTTTTGGTAATGCAGCGGTACGTTTGCACCTTCGAGCGACGAAAAATCTTGAACCGAGCGCTCAAAGATGAGGGACGAAGCAGGGGAAGACACTCTAGGAGACTCGCTGAAAGAGCTGCGACCATTTAGAGGCGACATGCTGTGGTCGCGGATAGTAGAATTAGAGCGGAACGGCGCAGCAAGGACGGGGGCATTTGGTGATCCTGGAGCACCGAGAGTCGTTGACAACGGAGGTAGAGAGCTCATCAGCTTTCCAGCGCGGTTGGGGGTCGGAGAATGGGCTGCCAGACCCGACTGTGGGTTGCTAGTTGGAAGCAGCATTGGAGAGACGGAGGTTGACGAGAGGGGACCAGAGTGCGGACTTATAGAACGAGCTTCGTGGCTTGGTGGGTCCAACATAGCATCACTAGGCCTGTGAATTGAGGTGCCAGCAGTCCTCGTTTCTGGGTTGACAGGAGATTTGCTTTCGAGCTTGCCTGTTGACGATTCGGGAGACCAGCTCCCGTCGCTGGAGGGCAGCTCAGAGTTGGGCCCAAGCTCGTCGCCTTTAGGCAGCACCATCATGCTGAGACGGTTGAAGTGGCGGCGCATGGATTTTACGCTGCCTGAGCTCACGGTACGCGAGCCTGCTGTAGTAGAATAGACGGCTGTGGCATCGGTCAGCGTGTTTGTTCTGCTGGCCGTTCGAGACGAGGCTGTTGAAGGCGAGCCCGTTGGCGACGGTTGTGGAGGAGCATTGAGAAGTGATTCAATGGATAGAGGTGCTGTGGCACTTGGCACACGAGGCATGGTTGCCGGGCCTACCGGATAGGCTGGAGGCAAGGCATTGACGTAGTTATCTGAGGGCTTTGAGATTTGAGCCGCCTGGTTAAGCGTCAGCTCCTCTTCTTGTGACAAGGGCTCGTCTGGGGTTAGTAGGAGGCAAGAGCGGACAGGATTCAAATGAACTCACCTGCTAGGGAGATCTGGGCTTCGCGTGCCCTGTCCTGCTTGACATGGCGTTTCCAACGCCAGATAGCCATGGCGAAATTAAGCAACAATGAAGGTCATAAAGCTGAGTTAGAGACGAACAAGCTTGTATAAGCCAGGGATGAGTCCGAGGAGGCTAAGGGCACCAGCAGAGGCAGGGCTCAAATAGCGTTTGATCAGTCTGGATGTGTGTTTCAGGTCCCAGGGGAGACATTTAGGGGGTTGTACCAGGAAAGCGGTCAAGTCAGGGGTAGAAGTGTGGGGGACCGAGAATTTCAGGTGCACTCCAAGTTCAGCTGTGCCGCAAAGTGTAGAGCCAAGTTATGGCCAAGCTACGGCCAAGAACCGGTGACACCCCAGCCAAGACAAGGAGCGGCAAAAGTACAAGGTACAGGGCGCATATCAAGACAGACTCAGACACCGAAGCGAAGCTTCAACTGTAAAGGAATAAAGCCAGAGCGTGCCAACTTGTCTGCTTGAGAACTCACGAGAGCAATAACCGTGCTGGGCGCCCCCAACTAACTGTGTGAAGAGCTGACCGAGTACTAGGAACCCGCCAACAGGGGCCACACAAGGCAATACGACACCACAGCTCACAAGTACCACGAGGGCTTTACCAGATATCGCCACTCCGGAGTGAAGCTTACCCGTGAGGTCCCACCACTCCACATCACAAGACTCAACGCAGGTACAAGCAAAGCGGCCTTAAGAACCAACCAACGACATCAACTGATCTGAACCAATCCTCGGGACCCGTGCACGGCAACGGGCGGGGGTCTACTTACAATACAAGACAAAGAAGCACAAAGCCATGCAACAGCAGCTACAGATACAACAAGGCGACGAGAGGACGATTCAACAAGGTCGTCGCGAGCAGTTGCCTGGCAAATGGGACAAGACAAAGTGGAGGAATAGAAAAGGGCACAATAAGCATCGCTCGTTGCCTAAACGGGACGACCTCAGCACGCTTGCTGTACTAGGGCGGGGGCGGGAGAGCCGTGGGGGTGCGGTGCCGTGGCTCTGGTGCCGTACTGAGTGCCAAGATCCGGGCATATGATGGACGCTATACACTGACAGATAACAGGGGAAGTTCATAGGACTCTCTGCTATTGACTACAGTCGCTGCTAACACTTGTTGAGGCTCTACAACAACTCAAATCACCGACGGCTGCGCCATCTGCCCTGCTTCCTATTTGGGACGCAAAGAGCGCCCCGTTTCGGCCCAGGGCTAGGGTGGGGCATGAGATAAGCAGATAACATGCAATGGACAGGGGTGCGGCGTTTATATGTGCTCCGGCTTAAAGGAGGTGCCTTGTTGAGATACGTAAAAACCTGCCTAAATAGCGCCCTATATTGGGGCATTGGGGACTGTGGCCTAGAAAAGCCGCGACCGCAGTTGTTGATACATGCACGGTGACGTGAACGTTGTTCCGCGTGTTTGATTTACATATTTCGCCGCGTCTCTCATTGTAGATCCCCGCCAACCAACCGGCAGCTCGTGAGGGGTGGACCTTAACGAGGCAAGGGCACGACGCGCGCAGTTGGTGCTGATTGTTGATTACACCTCATGTGACACAGCTTATCGAGTGGCAGCTCCGCCGGTAAGGTGATTCGCTGCGTAAACCAAGTAATGGACTCGTGACGCGCGTTTTTTTGTTGATCATGTCTCAACAAAGCTTCTGCAAGCTTTACAATCGGCATATTGAGCATACTCGAGCAGATATTCTCAACGTAGAATATATCTAGCTTCAAATATAATTCATGGCCTGCTTGTAGGTTGGGCTCGAGCATTTAACCTTACGAGACATAGCATCAGTATATCAATCTGCACAGAGAGAAGCTACGAGAGCATACTCTCTCAAGCCTGCTTGGCACGCTTGCTCGACTCCCCTTCAGCCTTGGCAGGGCGCTTGCGCACAAGACCCGAAATGTCGTTGGCGCTGCCCAGTGCAGACAACAGCTGAGCCTTTAGTTCACCCGACGCCGACGACTCGCCGAGAATACCCTCGATGGCATCACTCTTGGCCTTGTCGACATCCTCGTCTGCCTGCTCCAGTTCTTGAAGACGGTTCTCGAGATCAGCAACCAGCTCCTTGTCTTCACTTCCCGACGCTGCTGCCCGCTTCTTGACACTGTCAATGGCCTTTTTCATGTGCTCCACAGCTTTGGCCCGCGCCGTCTCGTCATCGGGCTTGAACTCGTATGCTAACGATAACTTATAGTGAGCCTCAGACAGCAGAGACGATTCTGCATCATAAAGCTTCTCGCGCAGCTTAAGCGTCTCCTCCAGGTCCTCAACAGCTTGGGCAAAGTTTTCTTCGTTAGTTACTAGCCTTCAAATCGCAACTAGTACCGCTACTCACCGGACTCAAGCGAGATTTCGCCGAGAATATCAAAAGTATCCGACAGCTTGGTGCGCGCTTCCTTGAGTTCTTCAGTCTTAGAATCGTCTTTCTCGAGCTCTTCAACCTTGGCTACAAGCAAGTTTCGACACAGATCAAGAATCTCCCATGCAACCTCGAAATCAGACTGCTCCTCCTCGGCCTCTCCCTCGTTGTCAGCGCCCTTCTCATCATCATTTTCACCCTCTTTGGCGTCCTCATCGTCGCCGGCATCCTCGTCTTTTTCATCGTCCTCTTCGTCTTTTGCCTCTTCCTCATCCTCAGCTTCACCCGAGAACTGGAACAAACCCGACTTGTCGTTCTTCGATTCAGCAGCCGGCGTCTGACGCTCTGAAGCCGTTCTCTCGCCTAGAACTTCTGACTGGGATACAGCAACTTTGAAGAGTGCCCGGCCGTACAAAAACAGTAGATTGGCATCCTCTGCGCCTGTCTCCTCGGATTGCTGCTCGCATGCCTTGGCGAATTTCTCAACCGCATCTTCGTACGCGCGAAGAGCATACGATTTGTTACCCTGTGCAACGAGATCACTGATCTCTTCGGATGCCATTGTCGTGTAATTGCTGAGCCGTGATATATACAAATGGCGGTAGAACACGTCAAAAAGGAAGATCGATGGAAGTTTAATGGGAGGTGCGCGTCTATAGACGCGACGCCAGTTCATGGCGTGTTGGATTTAAGCATATGCTGTAAGGTGGTTCTCGACTCGATGTAAGGCTCAAAATAATTTTGTCTGCACCTAACGCTACTTTACATCTCATTTTGTTGGTCACTTATTGCACTACAACTTAATATTGCATTTTAGTGTGGCCCCGTCTTGTCAACATGCCACCAAGGAACCAAGATGATGGAGGACGTCGCCGCCGTCGCCGTAAGAAGGCTCGTACCGAAGACTTTTCGGATTCAAGCGACTCTAGTGACTCGAGTGACTCCAACGAGTCGGTCAACGTCAACGACACTGAAGTCGAGCCCGAGGTGGTTGAAACCGACGACGTCATGGATTTTGAACTCGATGATGCTCCTCAAGCTGTTGAAGTCAAGGTATGTTGAAAGCGATTAACCATCGCGCTCTCTTTTCTAACTCACAGAAACCAATCGTCCCTTCTGCTCTTGAACCCACAGCAGACAATGACGCTTTCGAAGGATATTACATGCAACTGATGACATCTGAGTTCGGTGAGGATCTTGACAAGCTGCGTCAGAGCACGGATTTCACCGACAAGTCGCTACCATTGCTCATCGATGCGCTCAAGCAGGGTCGCAACATCTTCGATCCCGAACAGCGAAAGCTCATTGCCGGCGCTGGTCGAGACTGAGCGCAAACACCATCTGTTATTTATTAGAATAAGCATGCCGTGAGGTAGGAGAGATGGTCTGACAGTAGGATGGAGACATCAGTCAGACATGAATAGATTGTAAAGGATGCCTTGATGATTTCCGATAGAAGCGTTGCTTAGAAGATCTTCCGTTGGAACTGACCGAGAAGATTGTTGTAAGCAGACTCTGGATTTGGAGATTGGCTGGAGATTCGGGACGGAGGAGGAGCCAGCGACGATGTGACAGCTGGTGCTTCCGATGCCAATGTGGCATCTACGCGCTTGCGGAGTCCAGCAACAAATTTCGTGCGGGACGCGTAAATGGACGTGCCTTTCCACACACCGCACAACTCAGCTGCATCGTCAATGGCTTTGCGTGCTGTCTCAGGGTCATTATTATCGAGAGCATTGAGAACTGTGTCGGTGATGCGAGTCTCGTCAAACGCTTGAGCTCTTTTAAAAACGGTCTGCACCTCCTCCATATGCTTCTTTGCTTGGAACATAGCATCAAGCTTCGCCAACACATTGCCATTGGAGCCTGCATTACCCTCTATCTTAGGCGCTGCGTCGGCCGTAGCCTGCTTCAGCTGCGCAGCATCACTGGAAAGAAGCTCCATTTGGTAACTGAGTCGGTTGTTCGCCTTGACGAGATCTCCTAGAGCCGTCTCCAGCTGGAAGCTGATGTCTTGAGATGCTGTATCAAGATGTGCTAGTAGCTCTGTCGAAGCATTGTGTATTTCTGGTAGCTGGTCGATACTTCGGTACTTTGGAAGATTTGAGTCGAGAAATGAGTGTGGCACAAGCTGTGGATCCGAGAAGCTGTCGACAGGGTTGTCAAACGCGTCACGATTCGTGCTGCCGTTCTGCGTCATTGTGACAGTTAAGGCGCTTCGAGTAACAAATGGTCTGAACAGTAAGTAGTCAAAAGGATATGAATTGTCGTGACAGCCAGATATCCTGAAAGTCACGTGCCTCCATATTTACATATATAAGCAGGTCCCGTCGCTGTTGACGATGCAGACTGTGTCTCTACCAACAGATCGATTGCCAATATGAAGATTCTCTATTTTGGACCGGTTAGAGAAGCGGTGGGTGCGTCGGAGGAACACATGAGGTTGGCGAACCCGACGCCATTGTCCGAAATTGTGCAGTCTGTAGGTATGAAGTACGGCCAACAGATAGTACAACTGCTTGAATCTTGCGCTTTTGCAGTAGATCTCGACTATGTTGACGACTTGACTGTAGTAGTTTCTGATACTAGCGAAGTTGCGTTCATCCCGCCTGTTTCGTCTGGTTAGTGAACGTGTGTTTGGACTGAGAAACCACGATGTGAAAGCTTCACGAGCGACCACGGCGAGAAGCAACGATGCATAATTAATCGAAAACGGATTATGTTTGTGGCCTTCCCATGGCAGCATTGTTTTCATGTTGGTGCCTTTCTGTTTTTGCTTTCTAAGGACCCTGTGGCAGCCTTCAACTGACTGATCCTGGAGCACTGCTCTAAGCTGAGCCCTAGCCTTGGTGGATTTACACTCGAGCCATTCATCCACCAACTCTTCACGTCAACTTATTTCACCATGAAAACCCTCCTCGTGATCGGAGGAACCGGCTTTCTGGGCCGACGCATCTGTGTCGAGGCATTGAAATCAGGGTGGACAGTGACGTCTGTTTCGTAAGTTGCTAGACGAGACGACCGGAGATTGTACTAACAAAGTCGCTCCGGACTCAAGGACCTGCAGGGTATTCCTACTTCCACGGTATCTCAAATCAAGTGGCACAAGGCCGACGTATTTGACACAGGGTCGTACAAAGACCAACTCGAGTCGTCTGATGCGGTGGTGCACTCTATGGGCACCGTTCTCGACTCTCCAGCATATAAAGGACTCATCAACCAAACATCCTTGTGCGGTCTTGTAACTGCCGCCCAAGAGGCAATCAAGGGTCGCAATCCACTTTCTTCGGATGAGACCTCAGGATATGACCGGATAAATCACCAAAGCGCCGTGGTACTGGCGCGTGCGTTTGCCGAGTCAGCCAAATCAGCTGCCAACGACAAACCATTTGTATACATCTCGGCGCAGAACTGGAACCCCATGCTGCCACGAGGATACATTGATTCGAAGCATGCGGCCGAGGCAGATCTGTCTACTATTCGTGGTCTACGGGCCACGTTTTTGCGACCAGGCTTCCTCGTCGATTCTCAGGGCCAGTCTATGCGCTCGTTCTTCTCACACCTCGTCAATGCCGGCAACGCCGTCTCTCAGACGTTGGGACTAGGCGACCTCAATACGCCAGCTATCTCGGTCGATGTCGTTGCTCGTGCTGCTGTTGAAGCTGCTGAAGATAGTTCACTCCGGGGCCCGATCCCCCTGGAAGCGCTCCACAAGTTTGCTAATCTGCGCGCTTCCATGTAGATAAGGGCATGTTCGGAGTTAACTAGTACGTCTTCGCAAATCCGCAGGCTTTACGATGCGTCCCGGCCTTCACTGACTCCCGTCCCTTGCGCTGTTGAGAATATTACTGCATCATAAATGCTTGGAACGAATGCTCGTTGGTGCTGCTTCCCTGTATCATGAAAAAAATGACCTCTCATACTCATCACAATCTGTACAAAGTTTTATGACCTGAGCCTATTCTCAGAATATAACTATTGGGCCACAAGATACTTCTAGTTAATGTACGGGATAGATCTTGGATAAGGTTTAGGGCGTGCCAAATTAGGTTATCGTGCATAGTTACAAGATATAGATCTAAAATCGAAGCTTTCTGACCAAATACAATACTCATGAGAGCCATAGAATTGTGGCGGTTGTACCGTCGTCCTCTCCTAAGCTTGTACTGTTAGTCGAGGGACTTCGACCACTGTCGACTCCTTGCGAGCCTGCTCTGCAAGGAACACGACCCTGTGGCTGATGAGGATGTCTTCTGGCGTGCACTTGATGAAGTCATCTGTAGCCTGTTTTACTGTTGCCTTGTCGACTACTACAGCCGAAACAGCAGCGGCAAATGCAGCTGCGAGACCCTGATCTCCGCCGCCGTGGCCAGATTCAAACTCAGTTGGGGGAGTCACGGACGTAGTTTCGCGAGTCGCAAAGTCAAAGATTCGAATTGTCCGCGAGTCTGTGCTGATTTCACCTTTTGTGCCATAAATACACATTTTGCGATAGCAGACCTCCTCTGAGAAGGCAATCATGGTCATTGTGGCCGTAGCCTTGCCGAAATCCATCGACACCACCTGGTTATCGCAGACGTCGTTGTCACAGTCGAAAACACACACTCCATAAGGTCCTGTTTCAAGCGCCTGGGTCAGATGTGCTACATCCTCTACATCGGTCAGTGTTTTCGTCTTCCATGCCTTTTTGCCGGCAAGCATGTCGTCCAAATACACCTTTTTGGCCGAGTAACCGCATGATTCTTCAGCTGGACATTCGAGACATCTGTGTGCAGCCTCTTTTGGTTTGTTCTGTTTGGTGAAGTACGAAAGCGACCCAAAAGATGACACCTTGCGCAAGTTATCATGGCCAAGAATCCACAGAAGCACGTCAATATCGTGACAGCACTTTGCCATTAGCGAGAATGTTGTTTCATCTTCGCGGCGCCAGTTTCCACGGACGTAAGAATGGGCAAAATGGTACCAACCAACAGGCTCGGTGTGGTTGATATTGATAATTTCGCCAATTGTGCCTTCGTCAAGAATCTGTTTGAGTGCCAGGTTGTGTGGAGAGTAGCGAAGGACATGGCCTACTGCCAGTAGGACATTGTTGCGCTTGACAGCATCGTAGATATCCTGGCAGTCGTCAACTTTCGTTGCCAGAGGCTTTTCGCACAATAGGTGTTTTCCCTCGTCGGCAAATGCGACTGCAACATCTCGGTGCATAGCATCCAGAACACAGATGATGACACAGTCGTACCTAGCGAGGTCTGCTGCATCCTCACCACCAGGAAGCAGCTGGTGCCAATCATCGTACTCTTTCACTTCGCCGATTCCCTCAAAGCTTGTGGTGCAGAATTTGGAGAGCCATTTACGGCGCGGAACACTTGGTTCAACGATTCCTGTGACATGGATGTATCCAAGATGTCGTAGAGCCCGCGTATAGGCACGTCCCCGGCTACCAGCGCCGATAACGAGTGCCTCGAGTTTCGCTTTCGTCTGGGTCATAGTTCCACGGGCAGCTTGATTGAACTACTGAGTGTGTCTCAAGTGAGGGACCTTGTGAGCTGAATTTAGCGTCGTTGGCGGTAGTTGCGTCACAAATAACGAGGGGTAGCCCCTCTTTTATAGTCGTACTGCTACCCCACCAAACCGCCGATAAGGGCAGGGGATCAGGGGCAGAGATGCGGGGGTTCTGATTGGCCCTGCTGGCGGGGGTTCAATATGGGAGTAAAAGGAGGGCAATTAGCAGTCAAATGGTCTCAAGTCACATTCAGTGAGTACACAAGCGAAAGTGTGCTTTTGCAGGGGTATTGGTTGTACTTTAGTGGGGCTTAGCATATTGTCTACTTGCATAGAGATACGCGCAGAGAACAAGCAAGAAGCATCACGAAATGGCGGATAATCATCACCTTGTATCATTATTCACAGATAGGTGCAATAAATGGTCAATAAGTTGCCAAGATATCCCTGTAATTGTCGCTTAACTGGATAAGTTGGTATTGGTGGGCCCTGCATAGGGTCCATTACGACGTGCATTTGCTATGATGCAATCGCTATTGTCGTATTCTGTCATCAACCTAGCAATATATAGATTCAGTACGAAACTGTCCCTTTTTCTCTCTTATGGTGTTTCAACTTTTACCACACTTTCCAAGCTGTTTCTCTCACTATCGATACCCCCTACTCCGCTCGGCTCTTCTTACCCGAATAATGCTTCTACACCACCCTAGTCATCATCAACCACTCCCTACCTTCTTAACACCCCCATCCTCAACCATCTGGCGACACCAGCCCCCCTCGTCATGCCGGCACCTCGGTCCAACGTGAGCGTTGACGTCACGTTTGAATCACCTGTCGTGTTTGCGGACGATACCTTGTCGGCCATAATAACCTTTCGAAACACCGATGACGCCAGTGAAACACGGCCCCCAGCAGAGCACGACTTGGCGGCTCCAGCGGCCAAGGGCGCTGCCAATGGCAGTGGAAACGGCCCAACAACGCCAGCCGATGCTACAGCTATGCAGTTGCAGTCAGACGACGACTGGATAGGCCGCCGGCTATCGATGCAGCTGGCCAACTCGTTTCGCGACTTGTACGGAGGCTCCAATGGGAACAACGGCGCGCCGGGAGCATCGCTAGCGCGTTCCTCTACTGTCACTCGTGCTAACTCGTCTATTAATCCACGTCGCCCAACCCAGGCGAACCTGCTTATGGGTTTCGTGCAAATCCAGGGCTACTACCGGCTCGATGAGGGCCTCGTAGACGCCGAAGCCTTTGAGCACGTCAAGACACAGGGCATCGTTGTTGGTAAACACGGTCTTGAGTACGGATCTGGCAACAACTCTAGCCTTCTGCGTGGCCTAACGAAGGGAATCAACAACTTCTTCACTGTAGGTCCGCTATACGAGGGACAGGGAGCCAACGGCTCGTCGGCTGCCTCGGGCCTATCAGGTATGCCTGCTTCCAAGAAATCCGCTGATATTCCCATTTTTTCAACCCCACAGTCTCTACTGTTTGCTGATCTCATATTGAACCCTGGCGAGTCCAGATCATTTAGCTATCAGGTTGATCTGCCGCGGAACCTGCCGCCAAGCTGCCGCGGTAAAGCTATTAGCATCTACTATAACCTCGTGATTGGTACTCAGAGAATTGGCGTCAACGCTTCAGCAGGTCCTGAGCCGAAAATCATATTGGTGCCTTTCCGTGTCTTCCCTTATGTGGACGACTCGGGAAACCAACCGCAGCACGTCCTTACGGATCCACTGGTGCTGAAGACAGATACTGCCATTGTCGCGCCGCATAAGGATCGTCGACCAAGTGTCAAGAACTTTGAGCTTCTCAATGAGAAACGTCGTGATTCTGTCTCACAGAGCCCTGCGTTTGTGAAGGCATCCCATGATGATTTCTCGGCATATGTACGTCTGTTGCTCGATACAAGACGGCCGTCGGTAGAGCTAGACGAGCAAGCAACACCTAAAAAGACAATCTCAGGCTCTGGTTCAGCATCACCTCTTGCTTTGCGTCGACACACGTCGTTAATAATGACGATTCCTGGCTCCTCAGCTCTCCCCGACCCGTCTCATACCTACTCGGCTAAAGACAATATCGACTTCTTTGTGAAATACTATCAACATACCCCTCAGCTCATCAACTCCAAGCACTTCAAAAGTAGCTTCGACATCTCTTTGGAGGGCAATGCTGTGGCTTCTATCAATTTGTCACGCCCTGTCTATCGCATTGGCGAAGACGTTGTTGTTCTGTTTGATTTTTCGACTGCTCAACTGCCATGCTATCACATCACGGCTACTTTGGAAACCACCGAGCGTGTGGCTCCACGCGTAGCTTTGCGATCTCCTGAAGAAACGGTCGTACTAACACGCCGTATCTTTGGTCATGCTGCATCTTCGTGTTTTGCGTCTGTGAAGATACCGTTGCAGTTCACGATTCCATCCACGGCTTCCCCGCAATTTTCGACCTCGGACATATCCATGAGCTGGTCTGTCAAAGTTGACTTTATTACGGCTGACCCACAAGCAACACATCACAGTGTTCTTAAAACATCTTCATCTGCAAAGGAAACCCCTACACATAGCTCAATTGCGCTGGCTACGTCGTCGCTGCCTTGTCACGGCTTCTCATGTCGCATCCCTATACAGGTGTACCCCACTAACCAGGACATTGGTGCGCTTTTGGATCACTCGCCGGCCGTTCGACGGTGGGCCCTGTAGCCAATGGCCTCTAGTCATATTTATTACTGCTAGACTTTTTAATGTCATCATTTCATGTTTGAAATCATCAATCATAGCATTTGCTTAACTATCTATAATCAACTAAGGCTCTTCGTGAACTGGTTCTTCCTGTTCAACGGGTCCGACCTCAGCATCTGATGCCCCAGATCCAGTTCCCTCCTCATTAACGTCCTCAGCAGGCGTCTTCTCCTCTAGAGAAGTTGTCGAACCCTGCTTCTGGAAGAGACCACGGCGCCAGCGCGATAGTGATGAGAAGTAACCATTAGCCTCGGATTCGGAAGTAGCACTGGAAGTAGTGGCCACCGACTGGTGACTGTCGGTCTTAGCTGACGAGATCGATACCGTTTCTGCGTGGTCCGAGACAACAGACGCTGCTCGGTTCTTGATGGGAGTCGCAGTGCCTGAAGTAGCTGGCGACTTGTCCTCAGCCTTGGTGGCATCATCCTTCGGCTCAGAAGAGCCTTCTCGGTTCCAGAAGTTACCAAAAGCGCGCGATACGGACTTGGCGATTCCTTCACGAGGACCTTCTTCTTCAACGACTATGCCATTTGAAGTGTCCGAAACTTGGCGCGGAATGTTGCCCATGCCTTGAGTCTTCTTAGGAGCGCCCAAATGCTTGGGTTCAACGATATCAAACAACTCGCCATCAGTGAACTTGTTGAAAATGCGGAAGTTGTTTGTCTCTTTCCATTCGGCCACCCATGTCATGCCGTACTCCTTGAGTGGGTTACCAGTGATGTCACGCGCCATTCCCGGTACGGATCCCTTCTTCGAGAGGAAGATATCATACTTGACAGAAGACAATAAATGCATAATATAGTCCTCGAATTGCACGCGAATGTAATCCTCGCTACCGTGGAACACAAGACCCTTAGTCTTGCTGGGATCCTCAGGATCCCAAGTCTCCTTGACGGCATTAATCAGAGAATCAACCCACTTCTTGTCTGCCGAGGTCAGCGCAAGAGCGTTGTCCAGTGGCTTGTTTAGAATTTGCACTTTATCGTCATCCATCTGTAGTTAGCATTTAATTCAGTCAGTCACAGCAGAGAAAAACTCACATTAACGATAATGTCCGGTCTAGTAGGCTTAGATGAAAGCACCAATGAATTCGTGCTTCCTACTAGGAAATGCTTTGTCTCGTCAGCCTGCAGCTCTGAGAGCTGTTGTAGGGGAACGTAGGGCGAAAATATACCGCCAGCTGCGAAAAGTTGAAGCGGGAGACCCATGAATGCAAGCAGCGAACTGCGATCACTGGTGCGCAATGAAGTCGGCTTCTTCAGGTTCGTCTCATACGTGGTCAAAAGCGGCGAGCCACAATCTTCGAGGTGGTTGATGAGGCTAGGAATAAGAGAAACAAGCGAAAACTGGGAAGCGCAAAGCAGCTCGGTGTTCGATGCAAAAAAGAGAACCCGCTTCTCAAGGAGCAGCGCCTTCAGAAGGACAAGAACCTTACGGCCAAGGCGCAGCATAAGCTCACGCAGAGGCAGACCAATGTTGAGTGATGATTCGTCAATACTTGATGAGAAAATTTGTGTCAAGTTCTCGTACAAGTTGTCAACGATTCGACGGTCTTCAAAATCTCCTTGAATGAAGTATGCACGAGTGACGACTGTCAACTTCTCCTTGATGGGACCAAAAATAGGCTTGCGAGCAACCACAACAACAGACTTCTGCACCGTGGATCGGGTGACGTCGTCTGTAACGTGAACGAGATCCTCAACTTTGACCTGACGGTTGCATGAGATACCAAACAGAGTTGTGACGTTACGGAAGTCAGACTCCTCAACTATATGACCTTCGCTATCTCGCTGTGGTGTGGGGTTGACGGCAATCTTCTTCTTCTCGTCATACAGCAACGTGAAGTAACAGAAGTTCTCCTCATGAACGTGGCTTCCATCAGGAAGGCTCTGAAATGGCAAGTAAGGCCACAGAGCTGACTTGTCTTCATCAGGACCAACCCAGTACTCGACCTCAGGTCCACGCGCATGATGGAACCCCACTACGCCAACACCAAAGATAACGTTCTCTTCTTTAGGTACAGGTGCATCCAGCTCAATGGGATTCAACTGGAACGACGGCTTGTGGTAGTTTGGAGGGATTTCCTCCGACTCAGTTTCACGAGACTCGACATTTTCATTGGCTTGGATTGCAGCGTTGGCTTCCGACTCAGCAGCTGGTTCGTCTCGGTCCTGGGATCCGTTAAAACGGGCATCAGAGTTTGATCCCGTTGACTCGACCTGAGATCCAAGGTTGGTATCTGGTTCAACAGATGCCACACTTCTCTCCGTCTGCTGCTCGGCTATAACATCTGGCTCATCGCTCTCAGCGGTCAAAGTCTTCTGTGGGGCTTCAGGCTGCTCTACTTCAACCGCCCTAGCCTGCGCAAGCAGAGGAGGAAGCTCAAACGGCCTTGGTGGCTCACGTGGCGACTTGACATCAACCACCTGGGCTGAGCCTATCTTAGCAACAGTCACTGACTGCGATGAAAACGTTTGAATCTCTGCGTCATCCTCGTCAGCGCGGTTCTCTGAGACTTCAATTGCTGGCGTACCATCAGACGAAGAGAGAGTCTTGGCGTGCGAGTCGACCACAGGCTTGTCCTGCTGCTGGATTTGACTCTCAAAGTTGTTAACGAGACGGGACACGAGGCGGTCCTTGGGCCCATCAAAGTATGAACCGTAGTCGATGGTGCCCACAGCAGGACGAGACTTGTTGAGGTCGCTAGTGGTGACGTCGACAATCTCGGCTTCCTCAATGGATCCCACATCCGAGTAGTCAAATGAGGCTGTCGACTGGTTGGCAGTATGGTGCTTATCAATATTTTCGTCGTCTTCGTCATCGTTCTTGTTGTCTGCCCACACGTTGTTGGATTCACCTTCGAACTCAAACTTATCGGTTGAAGGCTCGTCTTGAACGACTGTCGTCTCAGTATCTTCAATGTCGAGGTCGCCGTCAGTAGGAAACTCACCAGGAAGGCGGGTCATGGATCGGTCGGGGATCACTGGAGCCTCTTCAGTAGGTTCAGCACCCACAGTGGAAGGAGACTCGTTGTCTCCTTCAGCATCTTCAGGTTCTTCGGGCTCGCCAGCGTCACTAGGCTGTTCACTGATCTCGCTCTGGGCGTCTTCAAACTGATCTTCTTCAGCAGGAAGATCAATAGAGCCGGGGGTCTTGCGGTCTCCACCAGGATCCTCGGAGACCGATTTCGCAGGCTTTTTGGCGCGTCCGCCCTTGCGATTGTTCTTCTTGGCCATGACTAAACTCCAGACGCCAACAATCAATCAAAAAGCAGCGGGATATGAGCAGTCACAAGTATACAAGACCCAAATAGGCAAGTGGACGGAGGAGAAATCAAGATGGAGGAACAAAATCACGAAAACCAAATACACGTAATTTAGCCCTAGGTGCAGATCGCGTGTCGCGGCGTGTATAGGGATATATTGGATGGAGATCGGATAGAGAAGGAGCTGTACTGAGGAGAGAGGGGTCAAAGGAGGCAGAAGATAGAGAATTTACAGAGTAAATGTCAAATAGCTGTCAAGACAAAGAGAAATATGCACAGAGAAAGAAGAGTCTGTGATTGTAAGTGACGTAAAGAGGACGAGTATTGTGAGACCGCGTGGATCACGTGATCTATACCGAGACGCGACGTCCCGTTGAGCAGATGGATGAGCACAGATGGCATTAAAGATGTAGTAAATACTATGAAATGGGTGACTTCTAAGTCTTAACAATTTTGTAACGCGGTCCTTGTGCCGGCTATGACGAATTGGCCTGTTTATATTAAAGACCTTGAGATCGACCCTATACTGTCCATATCGACGCTGCGTGCTGTAGGTCTTACTCGGCTATATAAAGTAAGCTGCAAGTGACTAATAAATTAATAGGCATTAAAGAATTATCTAGTGGGTGAGATAGTGTATTTAAATGTGTAAGATTCTATATTTGGGTGGTTATAGCTGTGGCTATGGGACTCGTGGTTTTGAAGTGGATTTAAAGATCAACTAATGTGCATGTTATATAAGTTGTTTAAGTTGCCTTAGCTATGCGACTTTCAAGACGGGCAGATTATCTGGACAGTCAGCTTAAACTATTAACAGTCAAAATCTCATTTTGTGAAATATTGTAAGAAAACAGTAAATTATTTCGTATTATACTGCGTTTTGACGGCCCTCCTGAACCGACCGGAATTCCCCACAATGCGGCGCTATGACGCAAGCCCAGGTACATACTTGATTACTGATAGCTTCCTACGACCTTCACTTGCTACACTTGACTTGTCTTGACCACAATACAATCGCAATGTCTATTTCGCCTCGCTATATAAGCCACAAAGTCGGCACCAGTGGCCACACCATTGAGCTGTACCTCGACTATGTAAGGGGCTACCTATAGCTGAAGACTAACCGACTAACGCAGGTATGTCCGTTCTCGAAGAAGGCGTTTGTCACTATCCAGAAGCTTCTTCCAGTGATTGAGAAGGAACATCCAGGTCAATTCCAATTCATCTTCCGCCACCAAGTTCAGCCATGGCACCCGTCGTCGACTCTTGTTCATGAAGCAGGCCTTGCCGTGGCTCGTCTAGCTCCAGGCAAGTTCTGGGACTTTTCGGCTGCTCTGTTTGAGGAATCCGACAAGTACTACGACGAGTTTGTGTACAACGAGACACGACCGCAGACCTATGCCCGACTCGCAGAGCTTGCCCACAAGTCTGTCGGTGTTAACAAAAAGGCGTTTCTTGATCTTGTGGAAGTCGCCCCTTCAGACCCTCCACGCAATGCTGGTAACAAAGTGGCCAAAGACCTCAAGGCCTTCATTCGCGGTGCCCGTCAGAATGGAGTGCACGTCTCACCGTCTGTTGCTTATGATGGCATCCTTGACCCCAGTTACAGTTCCAGCTACACAATTGAGGATTGGCTCAAGAAGCTGCTGTCGCTCCTGGAGGCTGCCAAGGAGTAGCAGTTAAGCAAATGGGCCACAACGATGAAGCTCTGAATGGGTGAAGGATTAAATGAGTGAGAATATGGACGGAACCATTAATTTCACAGCATGGATCCAGCGCACGTGTAGAGCCGTGAAGCTCCGCACAGTTACCACCAAATAGGATATATATATATGAACAGTATGAACGTTTCTAAATATCGTGGAGAGTGCCCTCGCGGAAGTAGTCAGCAATGAGGAAGGCAACGTCAAGAGCTGGGTTAGAAAGGAAGCGAGATAAATAGGCTTCAACTTACACTGAGAAAGTGACAGACGCGGATCGCAGTACGTCTCGTAGCGCAGCGTCAGATCCTCATCCTCGAGATCCTGAGATCCTCCAATGCACTCGGTGACCTGGTCACCAGTGAGCTCAAGGTGTAGACCGTTGAGCTGACTGTTGTTGGCCTTGTGGATCTGCAGACACGAGCGGATCTCCGAGATGATGTCGTCAAAGTAGCGAGTCTTGAGCTTCGTAACAGGCGAGGTCTTGGTGTTTCCATGGCACGGGTCCGAGATCCAAACGACTTTATGACCTGACTTCTGTACAGCCTTGATCTGTTCAGGGAGCATGGCATCGACCTTTCCTGCACCGTAGCGGGTGATGAGTGTGACACGGCCCGTCTCAAAATCAGGATCAACAATATCAAGAAGCTCGACGAGCTCTTTAGTGATTGTCGAAGGACCGACCTTGATACCAATGGGGTTGGCAAGACCACGGAAGAATTCGACGTGCGCACCGTTGAGCTGGCGGGTTCTGTCGCCAATCCACACAAAGTGCGACGATGTGTTGTACCACTTCTCTTTGCCCTTGATGGAGCACTTGCGAGTAAGGCTCTGCTCAAATTCGAGTAGAAGAGCCTCATGCGAGGTGTAGAAGTCGACCGACTTCCATGCCGAGTTGTCGTCTCCACCGACAGTCGACATGAATGAGAGGCCCTCGGAGATGCGGTTAACCACCTCCTGGTAACGCTCACGGATCGAGTCTTTGCGGACATGGCTGAGGTCCCAGTTGAAGGGCTCGTGCAGGTCAGCAAAGTCTGAGGCCAGAGTTGAACGGATGAAGTTAAGCGTGGCAGCCGAGTGGAAGTACGAGCTCACAAGACGCTTGGGGTCGGGCGTGCGGTCACTGGGGTCGTAGCCATTGATATTGTCACCACGGAACGAAGGGATCTCTCCGTAGCCCTCGACGACCTCGGTCAGCTTCGAGCGAGGCTTAGCGTACTGGCCAGCAATGCGGCCAATCCGAACAATTGGAAGCTTCGTGCCCCAGATGAGCACTAGCGACATCTGCAACAGCACTTTGAGCTTAGCTTCAATGCGGTCCTGGTTGCAGTAGTCAAAGAGCTCGGCGCAATCACCTCCCTGAAGGACAAACGCACGGCCCTCGGCAGCTTCACGAAGTTTCGTTTTGAGCTGCTCAACCTCGTATGGGTGGACGAGCGGCGGAAGGCTCTCGAGCTTCTGCAGCGCCTGCTCGAGCTGCTCAAAGTCGTCGTACACAACATCCTGAGTGATTGGCTTGGATTGCCACGAAGTAGGCGTCCATTCGCTGGCTACAGCGGATTCGGGCCCAGTCATGGTCAGAGAAGGACGTTGACCACTGGGGAAATCATTGGATTTGGAGCGCAGCTTGGCTGCCGATTTGGCGGCCTCACTGGCCGACAGCCGTTCCGGATCCACCACTAGGATCTTATGTGGGACTTCGGCCATGACGGATTATGGTCTTTCGGGGGGTGCTATTTGTGGGTTTGACAGTCGTCTGACTATTTGACTCAGAAAAGTGCCCATTGACATTTTTTCCGGGGCGACCAGCCGCGTGACCGTTGAATCCTGCATGATGCAATTTTGACGGGGTCCGAAGTTGCTGCCATTGTATCGGTAAGGGATACGACAAATCTGGTGCTTCAACTGTAAAAACGCCGCCACAACGCCTAAAAACTTCTGACAGCGCCTAACGTGATGCATAGCGTGACTTGTGTGGATCTACTTACCGCATGACGTCCCCTACTGACGCAGGAGCTTCATGCTGGGAGTACAGCCAGTGGTCCCGTTTCAAAGGGGGTGACATCAAAAGAACAGGCGAATATGTGTCAGTAGTGATTGACTCAGCGCAATTTGTGCATTATAAGTTAAATAAATTAACTGAGACTACCGACTCACTGTCACAACCCACGCACGGGTGTACCTTCATTCAGCCCAACTAGACTACGAGCATATACATGCACTAACACGGTAGGATTTCGACCTTAGCATCATGACTACTACAGACGTGATAGAGACGGTCGAAAAGATCGAAGAAACGACGCAAGTCGTGACAAAGACGAAAATTGGATCAGCAGCAGCTTCCAGGACGGGTTCAGTGGCATTTGTACCGCCGTCGTTACCTGACGCGTCACGCGATATCCACGAGACATACACGTACCATACAGTGGTACCCACACGCGTGGATGTGGACCGTACGGTCCCGTGTATCCTAGGAGTCGACGAGGCAGGTCGAGGCCCCGTTCTGGGACCAATGGTATACGCCATCAGCTACTGCCGACTTGATTTCAAGGAAGAGCTAGCAGCAGTTGGATTCGACGACTCCAAAGTTCTTACACACGAGAAGCGATCTCAGCTTCTCCAGCAGCTATGTGAGGATCCCAAGCTCAGCGACAACATTGGATGGGCAACGACTATCATGACTGCACGAGATATTTCGAGCGGAATGCTGAAACCTGTCGACCACGGCATCTACAACCTCAATGAACAGGCGCACGACACCACGATGGAGCTCATCCAGCAGGTGCTCGACAAAGGTGTCAACGTGACTGAGGCGTATGTTGACACGGTGGGACCACCTGCTAAGTATCAGGACAAGCTGTCGAAACGATTCCCGACTGTCAAGTTCACTGTCACCAAGAAGGCCGACTCGCTGTTCCCCATTGTCAGTGCTGCGTCCATTTGTGCCAAGGTAACGCGTGACGCTTCGCTGCTATCGCAGGACGAGACCAACGGAGAATGGGGATCTGGCTACCCGTCGGATCCACGCACGTCCAGATGGCTGAACGAGCAGGTGGATCCAGTGTTTGGATGGGATCCCGTTGTGCGGTTCTCGTGGCAGACTACACGTGATGTTCTCGACAAACGTGGAGGTGCTCTTATTGAGTGGTAAGTGAACCAATACGAGCAAGCAACCTTTCACATTTTTAACACAGGCAAGACGATCACATCCAGAAGAAAGCCAAGCTTCAGTTCATTGACGGTCTTACTGCAGGCAAGAAGGCTCCTGACTCGTTACTGACTACGCGGTGGTTTGGCTCTTCCGTTGAGAGTTTGTGAATGAAGACGAACACGAGTATATCAGCCAGGCCCGAATGGTCGGGTGATGATTTGGAGATTTGGTGTATTCTCCGCCAAGGTTCAGTTATGATGTGTATCATACACTACCTTCTAGGGCCTCTTATGAGATTTTCAAAAGGGCTGAGGAGTCTCCTACTACTGGAGAACTTCACTATCAGACCCTCCTTTTCGCTATTCCTCCGCTGCCTTCCTGTCTATCCGTTAGCTAGATTATTTATATGCATTGATTCGTATCTCGGTAACCTCGCGTAACCCGCGCATATAGCCGCGCGACGCGTCAGCCCTATAGCCAATATCGAACTTGTCTACTTCTCCACTTTTAACAGCATGGAACATGGCTCCTGATGTGGTGGATTTGCCATTCAGAGGCAAAATATTCTGCTGTACGGCCGTAGATGCGGAACTACGGGTAAGTGTGTGCTTTGTTCGCCTCATATATACCTAACAAAGTCGGAAATAGCCCGCGATATCACCGCCATGGGAGGCATCCATAAAACTGATCTCATGAGCGATGTGCAGTATCTGATTGTGGGGAACCGTAGCACGCCGAAGTTCGAATTTGCGGTCCGCGAGCGTCTTGATATGAAGTTCTTACGGCCTGAATGTATCCCAGATCTTTTCACAAAGTGGAGAGAAGGAGCCGACGTAGATGTGGAGACAGATCTCTATGACGGCCGTCTTCGCGTCTTTGAGGGCTTCAACCTGTGCTGCAGTAATATCAATGCTGGTAAGTTGGCAGTTTATGCGGTACTTCAACAAGACCTTACCGACTAACAAAAGACCCGGATAGAGCCATCCTTATCGACATTATCCAGACCCATGGAGGCAATTACGTGCCTGATTTGACCCGAGACGTGACACACCTGATAACGCCCACTTCACGGGGAAAGAAGTTCCATTACGCCAAGAAGTGGGGCGTTATCACCGTGGCTCCAGAATGGGTCACACGAAGCGTCGAGCGAGGAGCGTCGCTTCTCGAAGATTACTTCTTCACCGAACTCCCCAAAGAGCAGCTTGGAAAAGGCGCCTGTGTCGAGTCAGCTGCCCCTGCTAAAGCTGCAGAGCCTCCAAAGATTGACGACTCATATACGGCCTCGAGCTCTCAGATATCCAAACGTAAAACAGTGGGATCAAATGCAATCTGGGACAGCATTCTAGGTGGAATGGGCAAGCCTGCACCCAAAGAATCTTCAGTCCAAGCTGTCTGGGATACCGTCGACCGGACTGATCTGCCACACCCACAGTCCTCTGACGTACAACCAAGCAAACCAAGCAAACCGGCGACTTCGAGTGGGTTATTTGCTGGCCATGTCTTCAAATTCATTGGTTTCGACTCCTCAAAAGTAAGCCGCCTCACGCTATATCGTAACAGTGCTAACTCAGCTACGCCGGCTACACGATGTTGTAATTTCTCATCAGGGGAAAGTATTCAACAAGACTTCTCTAACGCGACCCACTGTCAACCTCATCTTTTCAGAAGCCGACATCTCGTTGATGCCGCCGTCCGCGAGCCCTCCCCTCTTCACAGAATGGGCGATAGAGAGATCTCTTTATAAGAAGGAACTATGTCTTGATGAATGGGGCTCATTTGTCTCGCATAGATACCTGCCCGATATGCGGGGTGTGCGTATCGCTCTTTCGGGATACTCTGGAGTCGAAAGACTCCATCTCGAGCGATTGATCCCACTATTAGGAGCAAAAGTCGAGGAGTTCCTTGTGCAGGATACCGATATACTAGTGTCAACGTCTAAATCCCAGAAGCTGGAGTACGCCAAACAGTGGCAGATCCCTGTTGTTGACAATACATGGCTGTGGAAGTGCGCATTTGAAGGAAAACGGATACCTATACCTTCAGTGCCTGCGCCTGTTTCGGAGAATCTGACCCCACCGCAGCCAGCTGTTCCACAAGGCGTCTCAAGATCACCAACAGTTAGAGATGACGATGTGGCTCAGCGAGGTACTGTGCATGTGCCATCTGTGGAGACTGCATCATTGTCTGTTAAACCAGCGGCCCCAGGCCCGTGGAAAATTCGCGGACCATTGAGTGAAAATGAAGGATCAAAGAGTCGCAAGAAGGATAGAAAGCTGACTGGACGAGCGGTCGTATCGGTAAGTAACTATCCCAGTTTAACAGGCTATCCCCTAACACAGACAATATCTGAAGTCCGAGCCAGAGAAGTGGAGTCGCCCTCAGTTGAAGAGGCTCAGTCGAGTCAGGTCACGTATCTTGATCTTGAAACACAGAAGCAGAAGCATAAACTACTAGCAGCTTTGGGCGCCGACCCGACGACTGCTCACGACGAGATCAACAGCAAACGCAGACGTTTGGATGTGGATCTTAATGCATAGATGTTATATGAGAAATGAAATTATTTGCACGAGAGACTTCCGAAGGGTAGTCATGCCATGAGAAATGCGTTCACAGAGTTGAGGCTCGCTCGACTGGGGTTGACCTTGTGCTGTGAGATGATGGTGATGAGTCGGTTACGGATTTCGACTTTATCGATAAATGCAGAGGTGCGTTTTGGAAGAAGGGTGCCATCTTTGGCTGTGTAGAGACAGCAGACAGCGAGGGCAGTGCAGACGGCAAAATCTGTTTCTGAATCGCTTAATATGACGATACGATTGTTGAACTTCGGTGTGAGGCTTGTCTCACTTATAGGTTGATCAAGCCACGATGCTATCGTTGGTAGAACAGACCTTAGAAGCTTGGCCCCCTTCTTCCCTTCCGGAATTGGACACCATGTGGTAGTAGAGTTGACAACAGCAGGCTTCTCAGTCCTTAGATCAATGATCGTATCCTTATCTCCTGCTCCAGTGACATCGCCAGTCCCAAAAAAGATCGAACTTGGCTTGATTTGTAGGAGATACATCTCCTTGTTTACACCTTTTTCGGCGGCCACTAGCTCTTCTATAATGGCGTACAGCTCAGAATCAGAGAGTTGCTTCTTGATTAGAACGTCAGAATGATCCCATAGAATAGTGGGGGTAAGGCCACCTGCCCACATCTCGTGGTCGTCGGCAGCCCCCTGAACGTATGTGTAGCCGTCATGAAAGTCAGAGCCATCCTGAACCATGCGAGATGCAGTACACAGAACGAGGGGCGTGAATGAGTCGAACACTGGCGGCTCTTCGGGAAGGTAGTCGTCTGGTGTGATCCATAACGGCCGCAGCGGCTTAGAGATTTTGTGCTTGAGACTGTCTATGTCAAGACTGGAATTTTTTGCCGATTCTGTCCATTCATTAATCCTCCGCTTGATCTGGTCGTGTTCGCTGCCTGAAACGGCTCCCGGAGGGGTGTACAGATCTGGTTGGTCAAAAACGAGGCCGTTTAGAACAGCACACCAAATAGGAATCGTCTTGGAGAGAGCATCAGGCATTCGCTTGCCCCTACGTGTCGAATCTACTATCACTGCTCTGAGTTAGGAAGTTCCAGGGCTCGTCAAATACGTACCCTCCATGTCGATGCAACAGATCAAGGATATGCAGGTTGAGCCGTCGCGTCGAAAAGTCCCATTGTGTCGTATGTCCATCAGTGCTCTTGAAGTATACAGACTCAGCTAAGTATTGTTGAGGAATGTACCAACGTCCACAACGTTCATTGGCTTGTTAATATCGAAGTTTGGCTCTGCGTTGTCAACTTACCAACTAACGGTAGATCGTAGCTTTGAGAAACGTCTCTCACGAACTTGGAATCCTGGGATATAGAAAGAATGCGATTCCTGACACTTCTCGATTCTTGGCGGATAGACTTGGTCACGTCCCCGAACGACAGCCGAAGCTGTTTCTCTATGTCAAAGTCGGCCATGAGTTCTGATTTTTTAGATTTTCGTGAACTTATAGAAGAGACCCTGCATTGAGGTTAGGCTATCTTGATGTTGGCGAAGTGACTGGCGAGGGGTCTAAAAGAGGAACGAATAAATTATTGTAGAACTTATTATTATTCAATGGCACCGTCAATTTACTCTACTGGTACGGACACATATCATATGTAGACTATGAATAGAATTTATTACTGATGATGTTATTCTACCTAGTACTTCAGATATCGGTGCAAAATTATATATCAGAATAGTTATAGTGGCACCCTGCCTTTATAACCTTTAACCAAATCAAATTGCAACTATAAATCTAAAAATCTTACGCTTACGATTCAGCATCGAAAACGTCTCCGCTCTCACTGATATAGACCTTCTGTCGCTGCAGCGAGGTGCGCACAGGGTGAGGATCCTGGAAAATAGCCTCAATCTCCTCGAGCGTACGGCCACGAGTCTCCACAAAAGTCAGGTAAATGACCAGGATTCCAAAACCATCCCAAATAGTGTAGAAGAAGTAAAACTTGTACCCGACATTCTTGATGGCAACAGGAGGCAGATATGTGTTGAGGAAGGCAGCGGCGTTGGTAAGAAGGTTCCAGAGTGCAAGACCCTTTGCTCGCATACTGAAAGTCAGCACCTCTGAGGGGTAGATCGACTGGAGGGGAGTCCAACCGAAGGCAAAAGCCACGAGGAACACATAGATAAATGCAATTCCAGTACCTCCAATGGCGGGATGACCAGCCTGATTGGCCGTGCAGGCAGTGATAATAATCATCGAAATGGTCATTCCAGTCGAACCGATCATCAGCGATTTACGACGACCCAGCTTGTCGACAAAATTGGAACCCAGAACCGCAGAGATAAACATGACGGGTGTCTGAATTGCGTTCAGCAGAAGTTGAGTGTTGACAGAGGTGATTCCAGCCGTCTTAACCATCAAGGGGAGATAGTAAGATGTGGGGGGAAGATCCCAAGTAGCGAACAGAGCCATACATGTGATCAAGTAGGTACGGTAACAAGCAGCGCGGTTGATGAAGAAATCGCGGAAATCCCACCATCGCTTATCGGACCCCTCGAGAGAAATTACTTCGTGCATCTCACTCAGCTCAAGGAGCACTACGGGACTCTCACGATTGCCGTTACCGTGGTACTTTGCCAAAATTTCGAGAGCCATATCGTCATCTCCCTGCGCAACGTACCAACGAGGCGTCTCGGGGCAGAACCAGATAGTGGCCAGGATAACGAGAGAGGGGACAGCCTGAAAAGCAAGAGGGAATCGCCAAGTAAAGGGACTGTCACCCATGAAGTTGAGACCATACTCGAGCCAGGTTGTGACAATGGTTCCCACAAAGAAGCATGTTTGGTAGATACCGATCATGAGACCTCGATACGCAGGATGGGCCAGTTCTGTCACATAGGCAGGACCAGCACTCTGCACAAGACCAACACCAAGACCAAGAAGGAAACGACCAGCCATGAGAGTTTTGGTGTTTTGAGAAGCTGTCTGAACAACAATACCAACAAGAGCAATCAACGAACCAATAGTGATACCACACTTACGACCCCACTTGTCAGCAATAGGACCAGCAGGCACCGAACCAATCATGTTACCAATGACATACAGAGAGGTGAGCAAACCTTCAGTACTTCCACCACGCTGGTTGAAATACTCGGTAAAGTTGGGCATTGCCAGAATACCACCAAAGGTGTTTGCATCGAAACCCGAGGTTGCAGAACAGCAGTATCCGACACACAGAATAGCATACAGCTTCTTCATGTTCTTACTGTAGGGCTGAGGAGGGTCTTTCAGCAGGGCCTCTGACATGGCGGCCGAGAACACACGGGCCTCGGTGACATTGCCCTTTACAGTGTCATCTTCTTCGTCCTCTATATCGACGTGCTCAACGACATACGATACCTTGCCGGGTTCGGCAGGCTCGTCCTGGACCGGCTGAATGGAGGAGCTCATTGCTTGTTGATCTGGATGGAGGATCTACTTCGTCGCAGACGTGCGTATTTATAGTTGTCATTGCAGGTGAATCAGTCGGCGAAATTTCCCGAAATCTGGAAATGTGGGGGACGCGTTTAGTCGTCCAAAACGCCGCTCCAAATCCCGCTCCTGCCGATCAGTGCATGACGCACGGTAGGCGGGGTAGTCGGCATCAGGCCGATGGAACGAGCCAGGGGTAAGTCAGGGCTTTTTGGAGGTTGTTCGGGATAACTAAAAGAGTTCTGGGAATTATATAGTACTATAGTGTTGGATATGAGCGTGGTATGGCGCTGCAGGTGCTGGTAGATTGGCGTAAAAGTGGAATCTTGTTCTGATGTGGATATGCGGCATCTCGAAAGTATAATTTTCGGTGATAATGTGGAGGGTGTGGGGTGCAAGCAATTGCCTCACCAGCGCCAAGCCTATGATGGAGGAGTGAAGCCTTACGCATCCCCTGCTGACCTGCCCCGCCTGGGCGCTCTCCACCTTATCGCTACCAACAATCGCGGATTTCGGCGGAATTGCCCTTGACATACCGCTAACTGCATGTGGAGATATGCATGTTTGCGGCTGCAGCTAGGGCCTTTGAGAAACATTTAACTACTGAAACAGCCGTCAGCTGTAGATGGGTATTGTGAACAGGAGTTCATAGGAAAGACGGGACCTTATAGTGTACAGTCGATAAACTTGAAGGCTCGGACATATTATTTGAGCTCCTTGTATTTCACAACTTTACAGGCAGGCTAACCCCATTAGCTTGCCCACTAATCGATCCGGACCTCTATTTCCGATAGGGTGTACTGATAACATATGTCAGCAGCCGATAAATGCAACGTTACAAAACGCGGAGTTACCGTGGGGTAACATT
Organism: Sugiyamaella boreocaroliniensis; assembly: GCA_030575195.1. Classification (NCBI taxonomy): domain Eukaryota; kingdom Fungi; phylum Ascomycota; class Dipodascomycetes; order Dipodascales; family Trichomonascaceae; genus Sugiyamaella; species Sugiyamaella boreocaroliniensis. The sequence goes on along the minus strand of JAJMIE010000017.1, from coordinate 194,888 downwards.
GTGGGTGGGCGTGATGCGACGAAACGATGCATGGAGTGATCCGAAGCTGCGAGAGATTGGCCGAACAAGAATCGGATCATCGATTGAGCGGAAAGTCTCATTTAGTATTATCCCGCGAGATAAAGTTCAGTTCTTGCTGACGATTGGGTAATCCTTAAACGAACAGATTGATGAACGCAACTTAATTCGGGTCTGTGAATCTGACCTGAGGGTGTGCTCGGGAAACAGACAACATCAAATAATAACATTATAGCTTTGCAGGGGTAACTGGCGCCTTTAGCTTTACTATCTTATAGCATAATGCCAAAGTGACTTGTATTATTCCTGTTCATCTATCTTCTGGTTATTTTCTGATCTAGTTTTTTGTGACCTTTAACCTTGGAGATATAGATCCGCCGATATTTTGTTTCTCCAAACAGTACACCAATTGCTAAATGATGAGATGCTGCTCTGATGCTGCTCTTGGGTTTCTATATGGCTATACTCACAAATTTAGCTTATTCATTAGTGAGAATTATAATAATCTTGTAAGCAGCACTCAGAATGACCTTCTGATAGCTGACGATATGAAATTGGTCAAAAGATAGTCTGCTCGTTTCGACTTTATTAGGTTTTATCAGATACCACGGGATTGAGATCCCGACAAGCGCAATTTCCGCCCTGCAGCAATGTGCGGGGTCTAAATGGTACCCCGCAGTCTATACGGCACTTCCGGAGATGTGCGCCAGGTTAATACGATCTGCGGGACTGTCGTGTTGCGAACGCGGCATTACCGAGGCTGCACGAGGGCTACCCCGCATTCTGACGTTCCGAAATGCATATGCAGCGCGGGGCACGTTGACAACACGCCGTCTGACCTCATCTCAGCTTCCGACAGTTCGGTGCCAATATTCTTTCATTACAAGTAATTGAGGACCATCGAATAAGATGTAGTCATATCTGGAAGCGTAACGCATCAGCTTGAGGGCAACTAATTCTATACTCAAGGCGGGCACTCCTCCGGTACCCCTGCCCATCCATATCCGGGCAAGGGCTCCTCTCATGGATTGCCAACTTTGTGTCTGAGTTCTATGACGAGACAGTAGCATTAGATCGTTACGAAGGTTCACGACTCTTCAAAATAGTATCCTGGTATCATGGGTGTACGTATTTGTGACTGAGTAGCCCCGTAGCCACGCCTAACTCAGAACGACGGAGGAAGTATTCCGGGTCGAAGGGATCTCGTACGCAAATCAGCAAAAGAGCAGTCCACAGCTCAAGTGTTCCAGTCGAAACAGCTCAACAACAGCGAAAAATGGACATCCTGCAGTCTCAGTGGCCAACTGCTTCATGAACCCATAGTCAGTGATTGGAAGGGGTCGCTGTATAACAAAGAAGCAATCCTTGAATTCCTCATTGATCCTGATTCATTTGGTGAAGCAGGAGCAGCCAAGGTCAGTCATATCAAAAGCCTCAAGGACCTTGTCGAGCTTCATCGTACGCTTGACAGTGCTGGGCGCTGGATATGCTCCGTCAGCAACAAGGATGTCGTTAACGAGGGCATCTCGAAGAAGTTTGTGTATTTGGCGACATGTGGTCATACATTTTCTGAATCGGCGATTCGTGAGCTTCGTGCCGATCCCTCGACTTGCCCTTCGTGCGATGTCGAGTATAAAGAAGACTTGCACATGGTTGTTTTGAATGCTTCATCGAAAGAAGACCTCGAAGCGGCCCAGAACCGCATCGACAGGCTCAAAGATTTGGGCATGTCACATTCACTCAAGAAAGCAAAGAGCAAGAAGGAGAAGAAACGCTCAAAGCATGAGTCTGAGCACGCAGATCCTTCTCCCCGCGCTACCAAGAGTCGTAAAGTGACTGCTGAAGTTGCAAGCTGACCGTGGAACAAATTACCAGACTACAACATTATCATCTTTATACTATACTACCGGCTTGTATACTGCCTTGTGTCAAGTCTAGCCTATGACATTTCTGTCGCCATTACGAGTTTCCCTGGGAATATACCCGTCTATGTTCTCGTCGGTCTTGACTTCTCGCTTCTCGCTTCTCGACTGAGACGAGGCTGAAGTTATTCGAGGTTAGGGCACGTTAATTGTCTTCCGACTTTCTTTCCGTCTCTACCCTCTCTCAACTACTACAAATGTACGGAAGACCGTGGTATGCGCAGGCGGCAGATGCTGTCCACCGACTGAGTGTTCTGGCCATTCTTGGTGGATCTCGTAAGTGTGCTGTTAAGCCGGTGTGATTCTCTAACTCAGTTTGGCTCGTTAGTGGCCTGGGACGCACCATGTGGGCGAACCGTGACCAGCAGGTCAAGCCTCTCCCTTCGATGCTCGACAAGGAGACAATGGTACGTACTTTGAGTATCTGTGGAGTGATATCGACTAACGCAAGGAAGCTTTTGAGGACAAGAAGGAGAGCGAGTCTTCGTAACTCGCATGTACATACAAATGAATATATTGATTATCGAATGAATGGATCCTTACAGTTAGGACCGAAGTGACCTTAACATAACTGGATATACCCTTCTCAGGACTTATTCGATTATCGGATTCATATAAATGGACCATTATCATTAAGACGTTAATAAATACACGATCTATCGGCATGCCTCTATGCGCGCAGGTTCTGGGATAGGAATGCGACGATCTTGCGAGCTGCTTCTTTGCCAACGACCTTTGCCAGCTCTTCTTCTGGCATCGCACACAGCTCTTCCATATTTGGCACGTAGTTGATGAGCAGCTGATAGTTGCGGATCGTCACCCCAGGAATCGATCGCAACATGTCAATGGCGTTGTGATTGTACAGTTTAGCTGATCCTTCGTGAGGGGCAAGACCCACTTCGGCTGCAGTTTTAGGATCCGGTTCTTCTTGCTTCAGCTTGAGATCAGCAAATATCTCGGCAGTGTGGTGCGGACTCGATGACCAGATGATCTTTAGTTTTGGAAATGACAATAACAGCACTGCCAGTTTCTGTTGGATGTTCTCTTGAATAAGCGAGGAAACTTCAGCACTCGTAGCGCTATTAGGAGCTCCGCCAACAGAGTCACTGAAAGTATCGAGAGAGAACGACTTAGACTCATCGAACTCGACGAGAAGAGTTGGCATCTCATAGTATCGGAACATAGTTTCGCACTGGACAAACAGACGCCCATCCCGAAAACTGGAAACAAGATCAGCAATCGACTTTCGCTCAACACACAGCTTGGGCGTCACAATATAATCACCAACTGTCAGCATAGCCGGGGCAATCTCGATTCCTTCCTTGTATAAAAGGAAAGGCAACGATGACCGGAACTCACGCACATCGACAACCACCCGGGGCGGCTCATCTGTAGCTGACACCCGCAGACCTCCACCGGCTATTCGTGAGCTAACTGTCCGCAGCAACCTGTTTTTGGTAATGTCCTGGTCCTCCGCAGTATCGAGATACACAGGCATATTGGCCTTTTCACGAATGAGCTTTGTAAACGCATCTTTCTCCCGGCGGATCTCAGACAGATACCTCTGCTCCTCAACGGATTCTGAGTAGAACATAAAGTACGCTTTGATGGACCTGTTCGGATAGCTAGCACGAACAACCTCGAGGCTTCTCAGAAACGCAGGATCAGGCTCATACATGATAACGTAAGACGGCTGCAGCTCTTCCAACAAGCTAGCACTAGACCTTGCGTCATAGTGGTGAACAACAACGAGACTACCGTTGCTGATAATTTCAAATATAGTGCTGTCGTCATCAACCTCTTCCGCGTCGAGATCCACGATAGGTGGCACCAAGTTATAATCATTATCATCCTCAGTCAAATCCACAAATCCTCCCGCAACGCCGCTTGCCAAATACCCAACATCCGAAGAGTCGTCTGTATCGGGGAGATATACAACTTTGGCAGCTCCACTCGTGGACACAGTTGCCGAGCGCACCAAACCCGCTGAAGCATTTGGACGGCCACCTCGCGAAGCCGCCACCGAGCCTCCACGAACACGTCGGCGCTTGTTTGGATTTACCCGTTGTATACCAGTATCAGGTGTTGCTGTAGCAGCCCGCGGTTGGGCTGAAGTTGCTACTGAAAGTTTTGCCTTCATCTTGGGCACCATCCGCTTCCACTCTATGTAGTGGTTAAGCTTGCGACGAAGATATCCCTGAGCAGAGTAGTGTTCATCAGCTCCAGCCATGGAAGCTAGATAGTTCGTAAGCTGTCGAGCCGTTCGTCGCTCGTCACACATTATAAGAACCGGTCCCTCCATATCATTACTGGTAGCTTTATCGGCTGTAATTTCCTCAAGTATACTAGCCAGGTGATACCATTTTGGAAGCTCCTCGATAGGATGTTCAGCTCTTGTTGCTGCAGTCGCGATTCCTGGGGCCTTCCTTGGACCATAGACACGTTCTCGGGCCAGCTCAAACAACGTGTGAGCGGAGTCAAGAGCCAACCAAGGAGACTGCTCTTGAAGTGATCCAGGACCGGGCTGGTTAGCAAGCAAGATTTCCTCCAAACTTTGATAGAATGACACGGAGTCTAGCACTGTCAACTCAACCAAAATCTGTTTCAGAGTACCAAGGTCAAACACAACCTGTTTGGTACGCCAGGGGATACGATGCCAAATTGGATCCAACTGTAATCGCACCATTCTGACAAAATCCCTGTTCAGCGAATTGTCAATATTCCAGTGTTCCGTATCGAGCTGTGCGTTCGTCTTTTTGATTTGTGATAAACATGCCTCGATACACTCCATGATGGCCCTTTGTATATCAACCATTGCCTCGGTCATGAACGTTTTAATTTCCACTACCTCGTTTCGGCCTTTTCCTGTTCCACCACGGGCTCTCACGTTAGCACCTGAAGATCCTAACAGTGAGTCTGTAACCTCGAGATGAAATCTCGGCCATAGAAACACTTTACGTAGGTTCAGGATTCGCAACTTCGTCGCCAATGGGGAAAGACCGGACGAAAAGGCCTCGGGTTCATCCGACAGCGCCTTGATAAATCCATGCTCGTTTTTGTCGCGGAAAAATTTCAGAATAAAAGCTTCTGTACTGTTTTCAGAAACTCGATGAGCATGACACACTACAATACCTGTTATTCGAGAACAGTCAATTGTGCCGGAAAGCATGTCGACAATGAGGATTCGTGAAGTGATTGAAAACACACCGCCTTCTTGGTACATTTGTGTCCGTCGTTTGAGCGTCACTTTATCTGTATTTACGACAGTCAGACCTCGTCTGAAACCAGGAACAGTTCCTCGATCCGTCAAATTGGACAATTGCCAAAGATCTTCAGTGATTTGCTGGATATCGTCACTCCTGGCTCCTATCAAAATGACGAGATTCTCCTTGCCAGTCTTTGCGCCAGAGGCATCGTCTCTATGGGTACCAGCCACATCTATGGCATGAAGCAGGTTTGCTGCAATGATAGGCAGTCCAAGACCACGGCCAATCACAAGTAAACCGTCTTCATCAAGAAGCTGGCGTATAATTGCCTGTTGGAACGGTAGAGGTGCTGATAGGGCGACATCCTTATAATCGGGGGGTAGTGGTGGGGCTACAGACGGCAGAGGTTCAGTGGCGGGGGGTTCATTTGCATTTGAGTTTTCCGCATCAGCAACTGGCCCTCCAATCTGTACTGAGTCAGTCTCCTGATGCTCAGAAGTGTTTGGAATATCTCTGTAGAAAAGCTCGTCTCCCGTGTACACGGGATCCTGATCCACAAACAAGCTTTCGTCATCCATGGTCAAAACTCAGCAACTGTGTGATCTCGATGCCATTGGATGTGTTGGTTCCACAAAGAATTAGTAACTCATAAACCTAGTAGAATCCAAATCAATCTAGAGTCGTGCTTGAAGATTCGACTTATTCCTTGTCGCCGCAATGTCGACAATCGAAGAACACCGGTTTTAGCAGCAGCCGGTGAACCCACACCCTAGTATCGTGGGGTTGTGGTTCTCGGTTCAGGAGACCCAACTTAGACTACTTCCCGACAGTGTCACCTACGGCCGGTCATGTCAACAGATCTGATTGGCTTGTTCCGCCAAAGTGAGTATCTGGAGAGCAGAGAGTGTGCTGTCGTATTAACTTAGAAATTTTCTCAGCGGTGGATCGGGTGCAACCTGGTTCTAAAGTATGTTGACTGTTTTGAGGGGTCGGAGTCTCATGCTAACTTAGTATAAAGCTGTCATTATCGATGAAAAGGTGTCTCGGATTTTTTCGCATGTTCTTGAGACACACGAGTTGCTCGACCGCAACGTTTCCAGTAAGTATTGTCAAGTAGATGCGAAGGCTCGTGAGACATGTTGAAGACCCGGAGGCCCGCGTTCCGAGAGCCGATGGATACTTCTGGATGGAGCTATCAGATACGAACTTCTGTCTTTTAACAGGCTTCTGCTTTGGTAGCTGACGGCATTTGAAGTCGTTCTAAAGTGACCTAGAAGGAAGTAGTTCCGTCCAGCAGCTCTCCATTACTTCGTTCTTGTGCTCGTATCTACATTCTTACCTAACACAGGCGTTCAACTCATCGACTCTCCTCGCCAGTCAGAAACATTCCTCGAAGCCATCTACTTTATAGACCCCGTGAGATACTCGATCGAATGCCTAGCAGCTGACTTTACAAGAGCTCCTGCTCGCTATGCCTGCGCACATGTATTCTGTCTTCCGGGCCTCAACGATGAGCTTGCGCTCAAGATCCGCAATTCCGCTGCTGGCCGGTATCTCAAAACCTTGGAAATTGTTCACATTGACATGTGGCCGCTAGAGTCACAAGTGTTTTCTCTCGACAGTCGCGACAGCCTCGAGATCTTCTACAACTCGACTTGCCACGACATTGTTGTACGGCACATACGACATGTTGCCTCGCAAATTGTTGGCCTATGTGCTCTCTTGGGGGAATATCCCGTGATTAGATTCCACAAGCCTTCAAATGGTACCTACGAGGCGCACAGTCTCCCATTTATGCTGGCTGATGAAGTCCAGAAACAGCTTGACGAATACGCTCGAACACATGCAGAGTTCAGTGGCATCTCAGAGTCCCGTGGACGAGCACAGCTTGTCATCCTTGACCGCCACATCGATCCGTATGCCCCGCTTTTGCATGAATTCACCTTCCAAGCCATGGCCTACGATCTACTTCCTATTACCGACGGCAAGAAGTATGTATACAAGAGCCAGAAAGGCCCCGGGTCCACCCCCGAAGACATCGAAGGCGTTATCTCTGAAAAGGACCTAGACTGGCTGGGCCTCAGACATTTGCATATGCAAGAAGTTATCGAAGCTTTGACGGCCAAGATGGATAGACTTAAAAAGGACAACCCTCATTTTGCTGACTCGTCGTCTTCGACGACCGTTTCCGACCTCCAGGATATGGTTGCATCATTGCCTACCTTCATGGAGTCTCGGGATCGTTTTGCATTGAATTTGCAAATGGCTTCAGAATGTATGACTATTATGGAGAAACGTGGACTATCAGACCTCGCCGATATTGAGCAGACCACTACATTAGGTGTTGCTGCGGATGGCCGCAAGTCAAAATCCATCGCCGATGAAGTTGTGGCGATACTAGCGGATCCCCGTCTTACCCGATCAGACCGCGTTCGCCTCATCGCTATCTATGCCTTGCATCGACATGGCCTGGTGGAGAGTGACTATCAAAAGTTGATCCAGCATTGTGGCGATCTTAATGATGTGGATATGTCTACTATTCGAGGCATGGGAGTTTTTGGACATAGCATTGTCAAGGAGTCTCTCACTAAAAAGGTTGATAAGAAGACACTGCCTAAAGTCTACTTTAGCCACACTACCGAGGACGTATACTCTGTTTCGCGATTTGTTCCTGGTGTCAAAAACATTGCTGAACAACTCATCAAAGGACTTCTTGACTCTACAGCATTTCCCTATACAAAATTTGAACCTGAGGTCGATGAGACTGATGCAGGTGCTCAGCTTGCGTCGCTCCGCAACCCACGCCAGCGCGCTGTTTGGGCCAAAACAACACCGCAGAATTCGAGCAAGCAGCGAATCATCCTATTTGTTGCTGGTGGTATTACTCAGTCCGAGGCTCGTTCTGTTTATGAGCTCGGTAAGAAGTACCCAAAAGAAGTCATCATTGGAGGTGACACGATTCTTACTCCTCCTGCATTCCTACACTCGCTTTATCGTCTTAGTGTACCCCGCAGCCAGCTGAACCTTCTCCAGGACCGACCCACGAAGCGTGTGCCTGAGCATTTGTTCAAGTCTGACCGTGAAAACAAGCCTCAGCCACCAACTCCTACTGCGCAAAAGGCTGCACCCAACAAACCAAGTCCCATTATCTCTACGACTGTGGATGGTGCTGAAAAGAAGAAGAAGTCAAAGCTTGGACGCTTCTTCAAGTAGTATTAAGGGGTCTGGTGTGCAAAGGGCGCTATTGACATTAATAGTTTACAAGTTATAAGAACGCTCAGTTATTAGACTTATGCAACAGATCTTCAATGCTAGTACATATCTCCAAAAGAAGGAGACACGCCCTGCCAAGTAGGGGCATTCGCAGATTGATTAGATTGAGTTCTGTCCTTTGGAGTCTGCTGGTCAGGACCAGGAGGGAATGCTTGCATGTGTCGTTGGTTTGGATATGAAGAGCCATTCGATGATTCTTGTTGTTGAGGAGACATCTGAACAGGGAGACGCTGAGGAGCCCACCCATTAGGAGGCATTTGCTGCCAATAGGTCGGCTGCATGGGCCAAGGATTTTGTTGCTGCGCACGAAGGGGGGCAGGCAGGGAAGGAGGGGGGACGGTAGATGCAGCAGACGAAGATGATGTTTCAACGACATCAATCTTCTCTGGTTGATTGGGAGATTCATCTGAGTACACGGGCATTGTCATAACTTGACTTTGGCTGGGTGAAGATGAATACGAGTTGTAGGAGGGAGGTGGATAAGTACCATGCATATATGGAGTCTGTCCATAGGGAGGACGAGCCATATGCGAATAGAAGTCAGGGGGTTGTCCATAGTAACCATATGGGCTGGCTCCATAGTTTCCCATATGGACAGGTAATGGGTATTGAGGTGGGTATCCATAGGTTCCTCGGAACGGCACGGCCTGATTCCAAGGTCTTTGGGGGTTTAATGATTCTTGAGGAGGTGCTTGAGAATCTTGAGCAGTCTGAGGAAATTGAGAGTCTTTAGCAGGCTGAGCAGGTTGATCTGGTTGAGCAGGTTGAGCGGGTGAGGCAGGTGGCTGAGATGATGTTGATTTTGATAAAGCTTCGTCGACCTTTAATGCGCTTGAAGGGTTATTAGCTTTGGGCAAATCTTGCGAAGTGACCTCAGCTGGGGCCCCAGTCGCATTTGAAGATCCCATAGGCACAGAATCCCTAGATTCATTAACGCTGTTGTTCACATTAGTTGCTCCTTGTACAGGTTTTACAGAGGACTTGGGTTCCCCATGCTTTGCATCTCGTTGAAGAGGCGGGATCGTCTTCGGTGATGGATTAGCTCGTACTGTTGGCTTACCGGGAGACTCTGATTCTGACTTATCGGCATAGCTACGAAGGCGTCGATTGTGCTGTGCTGGAGGAGCAGGAGAAATTAGAACTGGAGTTTGCAGCTTGGGCTGAACAGCGAGTGCAGCTGGGCGTTCAGGAGGCGAAGGAGTCGGGATTTGTCTGGTACGAGGATTCGCATCACCGTTTAGGCCAAGCTGGAAGTTACGATTATCCATAGTATCACTAGGACCACCTTCAGCAAGAAACCGGACGTACTTCTCTCTGAAGTCAGCTAGCTCTTTTGACAGAGACTTTGGGTCTGCTGTCTCGAGTTTCGCGGCTTTAGCATTCTTCAATAGGTTATCACGAAGCTTGACAATCTTAGATGTCTGGGTTGCAATGTATCGTTGCCAATGCGGATCCTGTCTCTTTGGAAGTGAGGTCGACCTAGCGGGACCCACCGGAATCGGTGGTGGGTATCTTGTCGACGGTTTCTTGTAAATCATACTGCTATGATGATGGTCAAATAATTTGAGGCAGGTGTGAGATCCACTCTGTATTGTAGGGTTGGGGACAGCTACATACTGATGATATGGGGTTAAAGTAAACTGAGATGAACTGTCCGAGGACAGCTCCATTAGTCGTAATATTAGCAGCATATGAAGCTGTTCTATTCATGAATTCACTCTTGAGTCCATTCTTGAGTCCATTCTTGAGTCCATTCTTAAGTCCATTCTTTGCTTCATTCACAGGAAGCGTGTCATTACTACTCCTATTCATTTGTTTCAGTCTCCAAAGGGATCGCGTGGATATCCAGGCTATACAATTAATAATTACAATATATAGGTCACCGTTCAGCGCAGCTTGACGAGCTTGATGTCAAAGGTAAGCTCGCTGTTGGCGGGAATACCAGGAAGAGACTTCTTGCCGTAAGCCATGGCGGCAGGGATCACGACACGACGCTCACCCTTGACAGACATACCGGCAACACCGACATCCATACCCTTGATGACATCACCACCGCCGAGCTTGAAGCTGAAGGGCTTGCCCTTGGTGTTGGAGTCGAAGACCTTGCCATTGGCAAGCTTTCCAATGTATCGGATGCCAACGGTCTGACCGTTCTTGGCAGTAGGGCCGTCACCGACAGTGCGGTCCTCAACAACGACACCACCCTCGAGCTTCTTGGTGGAAGCCTTCTTGGCGGTAGAGCCAGTAGGTCCCTGCTCAAGGTCCTTGTTGAAGACAACCTTCTTGTCCTCACCCTTCTTCTGCTTCTTAGAAGCCCCAGCGGCCTCCTCCTCGGAAGCACGCTTCTTCTGCTCCTTCTTGGAAGGCTTAGGAGCAGGCTCCTCCTCCTCTTCCTCCTCTTCCTCGTCATCGTCCTCACCGTCAAGGATCTCCTCAACACGCGAGTCGTCGAGCTCATCCTCATCGGGCGACAGATCATACTCGTCACTGTCAAAGTCATCCTCGTCCTCAGAGTCCTCGTCAAAGTCGTCCGAGTCCTCGTTGTCGTAAGGGTGCTCAATGTAGTTACCAGTCAGGTGGATGGGGTAAGATCCCTCAACAACAAACAGAAGCTCCTCACCGGCCATGATGACGAGGTCCAGAGTCTGCTGGAACTGAGAGTCGGGAGACAGGGTGCAGACAACGTACTCGGCAGTGTCAATCTCTTCGTCGTCCTCATCATCCTCATCGTCCTCATCATCCTCATCCATGTCCTCATCCTCGTCCTCCTCGACCTTGGAGGCCTTCTTGGACTTGGGCTTCTCCTCCTCCTCCTCTTCCTCCTCCTCATCATCCTCCTCATCGTCCTCCTCATCATCGTCCTCCTCAAGCTCGTCAGAGTCGTAAAGAAGGTCATCATCGTCGGGGTAAGCACGCTTGATGATCTTGAGAGTGCTGGGGGCCTTGTCGTCGTCAATGGCTCCATTGGGGTCAATGGCAGCCATGGTCAGGCGAACCGAAACCGACAGAACATCGTCGACAGGGGGGGTGGGGATACCCGGAATGAGCTCCAGCGAGAAGGAAGACAGAGGCAGCAGGCTGTATCCAGACATTGTATGAATCTACTGGGTTTGTAAGTGAGAAAGAAAGAAGAGAAAAGTAGCCTCAATATATATATATATTTTTTTACCATGTGGGCACCAAAAGCAAACACGCAGTTTTTTTCAGGGCACGGGTCCCAGCCGCGCCATTCGCCAATACAGGCAAATAGTATACACAGCTCCTCGGCAACGCCTGTAGGTTGGTGGAAAATGTCACTGAGATGATTGGAGACTACTTATAGATGGTTGGGCTAAGTCAAGGCTGTCCTGGACGTCTGTTGCTTGGCAAATCATTGAGATGACCTTGAACTAGCCAATTACGGCTCATCTATGGCCATTGTGTTTCTTACAGCTGTTCCCCGCCCCTGTAACGTTCTCTGTCGTTCCAACGTCCCTACACGTTCTTCTCTAGGCGGCTACAACGATCTAGAACAGCCGTTGTCGTTGCAGATTTGCAGGGTGCCGGCTTCCATTCAGATTGCACGGCGGTACCAAACGGCTGGCATATCTCCAAACCCTGGCTTCCGTCATCATAGTTCGTCATCCCGCCTACCTTCTACTAACTATGTGTAGATTTCTCATCTTCAAGGGCACAGACCCCATTCTGTTGTCGCATTTGCTGACACGGCCTGCTCATTCGATTATCAAGTAAGTGCTTGAGCCACTGTTGTCATTTTATACTAACAAGCCAATCGTTTGATTCACGTCTTCGTCTTGATACCAGGTAAGTGGGATCATCAGCCTACGGGTTCGCCCTTCGAACCATGTCCACATCGACCCATACGGTCGATTCTTCCAACTTTATGAGCTCCCTTCTAATACAGACGCCCTATTAATGGAGATGGCTTTGGTGTAGGGTATTATCCAGAAGACAAGGATCCAGATGTCGAAGAGGGCCCCTGCGTGTACTGCGCTACAACGCCGGCATGGAACAACTTGAACCTCGCACGACTGGCTGCGAAGACAAAGAGCCGACTTGTATTTGGCCATGTACGTGCTTCAACTGCTGGAGTACTGTCTGAGACAAACTGTCACCCATTTGTGTATCATACGCTGATGTTTATGCACAATGGTGGTATTGCTAGCTTCGACAAGATTAAGCGCAAGCTTTCAGATCATCTGAGAGAAGAGTATTTTATTTATATTCAGGGAGGAACCGACTCTGAATGGGTGAGTGATTTGAATACTTGGCAAACTCCTGGTATTCCGTTGACTAACTCAGGCATTTGCATTGTTCCTGGACTGTCTTCAGTCACTGGGATGTGATCCAGCATCTCCTACTGGCAACTTTCCTCCAAACGTCATGCGCCAAGCGCTGCTCAACACTATTGAGCTTATTAAGAACTGGACAAAGGAGGTGAGCTCTGAGCCCAGTCTGCTTAACTTTGCTGTCACGGACGGCTCGTCGATTGTTGTAACGCGGTATGTGACATCCAAGACAGACGAAGCTGCTTCGCTGCACTTTTCCTCAGGTACTCGTTTCTTCGAGTACGAACCAGGTCAATACCGCATGGAACGCCGGGACCGTGGTCAAAACATTATCATTATTTCGTCAGAGCCGCTGACGTTTGAGAGAACCGACTGGATCACTATTCCCACGAATACCGCGGTCACGATCAAAGGACAGACTGTACTATTCCATCCCATTATGGACGAATACTACCAGGCAGATCCTGCACAAGCTCGAAGCAGTGATCTTGCAGAGAGTAAGGGTCTTGTTAGTCCCGTTGTCCTTCAGAACCGCTCCGGTACAACTGGAGTTCCACCGCTTGAACGTGAAGGTCGTCGACGAGACGTTACAGCTGCGAGTTGAAAGGTTCAGTCCATGGTCGCGGGCTCATCATACATTTCTGCTCCGCACATCTGCAATGAGAATACACGAAGTGTTTAGTTTACAGGGAAGAGCTGCGACTGCGTGTATATCTGAATGCATCATATACCCTTTAACCTCAGAATGATCACTCCACGTATCAGATAGTTAGAATCAACACACCAACTAATAGCAAAGTAATACCTAGAGCCCAGCCGATCTCCGGGCCTCCTGCTGCTCTACTTGTTGGTCATGAGAGAAGAGGCAAGTCCGGAGAAGCATCTCAGGTGGGTTATTCGTTTAAGGCGATTGAAAAGCAGAAAAGATGTGGTCGTAGAGCAGCTCAAAAAGGTCAAAAATGGGCCGATTTGCCGTAGTGAAATTTCTGCCATGTTTGAATTACTCGAATTGTCCAGGCTCTTTTTTGGTCTAATCTCTACTTCACTTCAGAGTCTTTGCCCAGCGTTACACTGAAATATGTCGCGTCAGGGCTAGGTCATACCCCCGCCAAATACCCCTGAGTTGTGCTTTATCTATCTGCACATTCTACATCTACCTTACAACTACCACAATGCGCGATCTTACACGCGATGCAGTTCGCGGACTCAATGTCCTGGAAATGGAGTCGGTCAATTTGACTCAGACGGTGCTGTTCCACGCACCTGTTGAAGAGCACACCATGACATACGCCGACACTGTGTTCCCCACGTTCGCGTTCCTCGCGGGTATGTCTCCTACGCCTCTGACTCGCAACGTCAGCATCCTGGGCCTGGGTCTCGCTTACAACACGCTTCCTGTCATGTACCGCGGCAAAGAGTTTAAGCCCCGCTACTTTGGCGTTCTGCAGCGCCTCGCCGTGAGTTCGATCCTCTTCAATGAGCTGGCCCCTGCCAAGGCATCTACTTCTATCATGGGCCTTGCCTTCCCTATTGGCGCCACGGCCGTGTGGTCTGCTGCTTCGACCTTCCTGGCCAAGGACCCCCAGCATCCTTTTGCTCGTCCCGAGGATACGGCCCAATCGGCCATTGATAGTGCTGTTGTTGGCCAGAGCACGATGTATCGCGCTGAATACGACCCCGAGGGCTCTCTTGGTGCCATTATGACATCTGTGTCCATGTGGATCGGTTCGTGGTTTGCCTCAGCTGCTCTCTCACCCCGTGACGGCCTCCTTGTCGGCTCTGGATTTATGGCTGCAGGTGTTGTTTCCGCAAAGGTGCTTCCAGAGCACTGGCCCGTCTCCAAGCCCTGGTGGACTCCTTCGTTCACGCTCATTGCCGGCGGTTACTCGATTCTGAAGTACACCCTCATCGACTTGGCCACTCCCTACCTGCCAGGTGCTCTTGTATACGGTCTCAGCTGTCTTGGTCGTCGTTCCGTTGAAGTATACGCGGCCTCTGGTGTTCTACACTCGATCCTGCGAGGACTCGGCTGGTCGGACAAGATCAAGGGCTTTCTGTCAAAGTACATTGGCCAGATCCCTGCCGATCTGCTCTATGTTGGAACTTCCAACCTGTTGATGACTGTCCTGGCTGTCCAGCTCGTTGAGAACAACCTCCGTCTGCGTATTTGTTGAGAGTATATTCTGTAGTGACTACCTACTAAACTGTTCTGTATTCTGGTGATGGTCTAGGTAAGATTCAAATGCAATCTGTTGCAATACATTAAAATTGCTAATATTTACAATGAGGACAAATCCTAGTCCAACGTTATATACAAACTCCCGGATCACAGGTCATCCGGGTTATGCTCCGTGTTATCCTTCTCTTCTCGCTCATCGCGCTCTTCACTCCCTTTGAGTTCTTCTCTTGCAATGGACATTGAATCGTCACCTGTGAAAACGTCGCTTACCGTGAAACTTCCCTTCGAAATCAATTCGTTAATGCGCTCTTCGCAGAGTGTCTTCAATTGTCGCGCTCCCTGTCGGTCGACAAAGTTCGTAGGGAATCTGTACGAAAGCCACAGAAACAGGCCAATAACACGATGTGCCGACTCCAGTGCGTCAGTAGGCTTATGATCTGTTGTGCGTGCAGTCGACAGAGCCTCAAGACCGTTGTTCATGATATCAGTAATGGGTCGGGTCTGACTGTTGGCAATGATTTGACACATTGACGCAAACGCATTACGAACAATGGGGTCCGAACTACTAACGGGCGCTTTAGCAAGCGTCATCTTTTCAGAGGGTAGCAGACCCCGAAGATACGAAAACTTGCTGGCAGTGTGAATCATGTTGCCCAGATCCGCCATTCGATATAGATCAGGCAGCTTAACAACTTTCTCCAAACGCTCAAGAACCTTCTCATATGTGACTTCAGGACCAAGACTGTGAGCAAACTGCTCTATCAGATAGTCTGGAGGAAAGAACGAAACCTTTCTAATACTGGGACTTGGTTTCTCGAGAGCTTGTTCAATCCGTCGGCGATCTTTCCTGTTAAATGCAGCCACGTATCCAATGTTGCCTTCAGATCGAGTTGCTGAAGCGGCGCTGTCAGTTGCCTTTGTAGCATCAGGTTCTTTCTCTTTTGCAGTCGTCGCAGAGCTAGGTGCTACTTGGTATCGCCCCGCTCTTCCAGCAATCTGCTTGATCTGTGCAATAGGCAATTTGGTCATGGAATTTCCGTCAAACTTCTCTGTGCGAGCAAAAATCACACGACGAATTGCCAGATTAAGACCCATTCCAATAGCATCGCTAGCCACTAGGAAATGGACGTCGCTCTTCGGATCATTGAAAACAACGGCCTGCTGTTGTCGTGTCTCTGCGGGGAGTGATCCGTAAATCACTGCGCACTTCTTTCCTGTCTGCCTTTCAATGATATCTTTCGCAGCTAGAATGTGTTTTTTCGAGAAGAACACAATGCAGTCACCAGGCTCTAGGCCCTTGAGGCTTCTGTCGCAGGCTTCTCGTTGAACTTCTAACGGACTGAGCCGCTCATATCGAATCACCTCCAAACTGTCACCAGTCTGCTTGACAATTCTGCGAATGACCGATTCGGTGTTAGGATCACCACAAAGATGAATCTCCGACGCTTGGACGGCCAAGAGTGCTTGGGTCCATGCCCAACCACGATCTGGATCGCTGATCATTTGGATTTCGTCAATCACCGCTACATCCATACGGTTATTGATATCCATCATTTCGACAGTACCGCTAGACAGTCCAACTGGGTGTCCATTCTCATCGAAATGCTCAATAACCTCCTCTCCAGTCACAAGGTTACATTTGTTACCGGAACAATTCATACGCGTGTACACTTCTCTGGCCAGCAAGCGAAGGGGGCCAGCGTAGAACCCAGTCTTAGCCTTTTGGAATGCCTGAAGAGCATTATAGGTTTTTCCACTGTTGGTGGGTCCAATATGCAAGTAAATTTTTCGGTGAATGGCACGGGCCTGAGGGAACAGCCAGGCGGGATTTGCCAGTTCGACGAGACCGCGAGTTACAGTGACGGCATCACCAGATAGTGACTGCACAGCGAACGAATCGACGGTTTCGACATCTTTCTTCTTTGGCGTTTCTTCTGCTCTCTCTTTCTTGGCTGGAGTTGAAGATTTTAGCGTCGCTTCCCTTTCGAGAGCAATCTTCTCAAGTTCCTCATCCGATTTGAAGTACGTGGAAAGAGGCTCTCTGTGCTGTTCATGGAAGAGCTTATCCACTACTCTTCTCACAAAACTGCGCATCATGAGACTTAATATTAGCTTGTCCACAACCTTTGTCTCACCAAACCGAACTGGATCGGGCGAGTACTTCTTCATGTATGCTTTCAGCAGGGGCCAATCGAGCAATAGCAGCTGATCTTCGAGAGTAGCTGTCAAATAGTGCTGCGGACTTTGATACGGCATGTCAATGGTATCAACATTGACGTTGTTAAGGCGCTCGCGAGTCTCTTTCATAAAGTCACGGAACTCATTCGCTATATCGAAGTCCTCGGGCGTTGTCAGGTAAGGAAAGGTGGATCGACTGATACGGGTCAAGAGCTTAAACCGAAAGCGAACAAGCGTCTCTTCCACGGACTCTTCATACAACTTTGTGCGTAGATCGAACATTTCTTCAAAGCCTGTTCCAATCGCAGGCAAACCGTTTTCATTACGAATCTTCATATGCGACTCAATATGCTGGATGTATAGAGCTCTTGCTTGGACAGTCAGCCTCTCGGTGTACTTGTGTCCAGAGATGTATCTGAGGGCCTTTTCCTTTGTACTAAGTCTCTGGAACCGGGCGATCTTAGCGGGTTGAGGCTGTGTTGAGGAGCGCAGATTCGACCCGCTATCTCCCTGCTCTCGTCTGCGGCGGTCCCGATATGAAGGACCTTCTGACTCGTCAAACTCTTCTTTCGGAAATGATCGTATGTCTTCGTAAAGTTTCTTGCTGGATCCATCCAGAGGTGTGGTGATGTCGGATGATTCGTGAGAATGCCGGAATGATGCTTCGCGGAATGATCGTCTTTCTGTTTCATCTTGTGGGAATGATCTCACACCTCTGGACGAGATACGCTCGAATCGCGAATTTTCAGACCGTTTAAAAGACCGCTCACGGAAAGTTCGTTTGTCGAGTTTATCAAAGTCATCTCTGGGGAACAACCTCTGATCACGGGAAGGGCTTCTGTTACCTCCAAACCTACTATACCGTCCCTCCTCGTCTGTGAACAGCGGCCCTGACTTTCTGGACCCCTTGTTCCCACTATTTCGTGGCCTTCTTTGAAAGTCCTCATCTCTGCGAATGCGTGAAGCTGATAACAGCCGGTTGTCCTCTGTTCTTGGGGCGTAGCGTTGCGATATGATGACGGGCCCGGATCTCATCGAACTGGCATCGCGGCGACCTGGTCCTAGACAAGAGGAAGGCCCAGCGAACTGGAAACCTTCCTGGTGCCTTATGCAATGAACCCAGGGCCGCCAGCGACCGATCCTTGAGCCAGATATCATGAATAGTAGGTTCGTAACGAACTTTTCAGCGAGGCTGACAATAAAACATCGCGCGGCTGCTCCACGGCAGTTCACGAAATCTAAAGTGACCTGCAGCCGCGAATGACTCGGAGTCAAGTAGTCAAAGAGGCAATTAGAACAGTCAGAGTTATGGCGAATACAAGTGAGAAGCCGATTGAAGTGTAAGGTTTGGCAATTGACGCGATCGGCGCTCGGATCCACGCGTTTCGTGACGAGTGGTATATTTGAGGGCATCTTTCACAGTCTATAATATCACAGATCTTTTTAAATTCAAAGTCAATGACACTCAGCAAACTCCCAAATAATAACGAAACTTCTTACCCTGTCTTTACCTTCTTTGTGTTAACCTTCTTGTGTCCTGCTGGCTATGCCCCTTACAGTCAGGGGCACGGCAGCGCGATAGTGCGGCTGGCGTGACAGATGGCCTTTAACCGCATAGCCAGAACTTGTCGTTCTTTGCTTCATACAAATCACAATGTCTGACACTTTCTTTGACGGAATCAAGCGCAATTTCAAGGACGTCGCCATCACTGACGACAAGATCGACACTTCCAGCTTTCTGGAGGCCTCTGAGTCTCTGGTGACGCTGTTTGGTGAGTTACAGCCCCAACTTTTCGACGTGTCCTCTAACAAGACCTGTTTGGATCAACCGCGTTTGGCGTTGTTCAGTCCGATATGACTGGAAATATCAAGGTGAGCCCCTTTATTTTCTTCTGATCTTTGAGCAATTGTTAACATAGAAAATCCGCACGCGTCAGCTCGCCAACCCGGCCGGATCAGAGACCCTTCAGGACATCGTGCTCGGAGAGGTCACAGCCAAGTCAAAGGACGCGACCCAAGGTCTGCTGTGGCTTACGCGTGGTCTGCGCTTCACTGCTGATGCCATGCGACGAAGCGTCGACAACTCTACCGAGGAGCTGGCCAAGTCGTTCACCGAGTCGTATAACAATACCCTCAGCAAGCACCACACGTTTATGATCCGCCCCGTGTTCAAGCTGGCCATGAAGGCGTGTCCTTACCGTAAGGATTTTTATGAGAAGCTTGGATCTCCCCTCGACAAGGTTATTGCTCAGCTCAAGGAGTGGCTTGCTGCTCTTGAGCACATTGTCTCCATCATTGAGAACTTTCTGACATCGGGTAACTACGCCAAGGGTCTGTAAGTTGTGAAATCGGAGCGCTTTCTCAGGTGTGATCCGCTAGAATCTTATACGATGTAGATATGAGTGGAATCATTTGTCTGTGCAAGATACTAAAAAATTAGTGACGGTTTCTCTATTTCTATAACAATGATCCAGTCAACAGTATCAAGCGTATGCTCAATTGCGCCCTGCAATTGATCTTTCACAGTCCCATCAGATTGAGTCTATAATCATGAAACAGTCCATCAATAGTCACGACAACTGAAAAACTCAACATCTTCCCAGTTTTGGTCATCCACTTTTCACCTTTATCCGTATTTTGGAGTCAAACTGGCGTAATTCGGCTAATTGGAGCGAAGCTTGGCGAGAACTTCGGCAGCAATGACATCGGGAGTGCGGTTCGTCGTAAGCTCCGGGAGACACTCGCCATTTTCGACCTCTTCATCTGAAGGAACCTGCATCAGAGAAACTTGACTTGACACCATGTTCGCACCCATATAGTGATTCGGACGCGCCTTGACTCGTGCTAGAAGCTCCTCCTCCGTAGCATACAAGAACACAATAACGAGCTTCGTTCCAGGAAGCAGATGATCGCGAAGAAACTTTCGGTATGGCTTGGTGAGAGCTGAGCACGAGGCAACAGCCACTTGCGATGCAGTCGAGGCAGCAGCTTCGCTCGACTTGCGTGACACATCCGCAAGCCAGTCCCATCGGTCATCATCCGTCAACGGGATTCCCTTGCTCATCTTCTCAACATTCTGCGTTAGCGATGAGTCACTATAGCTACGAATCATAGCACATCCTGACTTACGGCTGGTGGATGCAGGTTGTCACCCTCAATGAACGGAGCATCAAGCTCCTTAGAGATGATCTGACCAACTGTTGATTTGCCCGTTCCAGCGGGTCCTCCAACGATGACTACAAGCGGATGAGAAGACACCATTTTTGATCTGTGCAAGTTATAACGTTACAATCGCGTCTCTGAAGCACCAAAAAAATACCCAAAACTATAAATGCTTCGAGCTCAAGACTCCTTTGTACTGCGTTCTACTCAAATTCTAGGATAAAACGAGTGTTGAACGAGTCCTCGAAAGTTTCAAAGCGTGGGGGGGGAAGTGATCTCAACGGTAGGGTATCCCGTACCCTGTATTGCCGAATGTGGGGAACTTCGGGGTCAAGGACCGTTCAATACAGTGACCAGTTCCATCAGATAGGATGAATCTTCAATGTAAACATTAGAGTCAGACGGGCTGTTCTATGTTTCATTCACGTACTTTTTTTTATTTATGTATTACCAGATGATGACAATGTGAGCTCTAATGTCAGTTACAAGGTTGGCGCATGTGAAGTGGTACATTCATAAATACACTGACTCTTGTTTTCTTAGGTGTACTTCCGGCAGGAGTAATCCTTTGATTCTCTATCAAGTCAAGTTCTAGACTTTTATACATTACCATGACCGGGAAGTCCACGCAATAAATACTAGTTTACAGTTCCTTGTTCAGCCTGAACAAATTCACAGCTGACAGAACCTTTTAGCTAACCTACCTTGGCTTCTGCCAGTGGGTATGTTAGCGATCATTCTCAGCAGAAAGCTCAACGGCCAAGTTTCCAGCGTTGCGGCGCTCGTCGTCTTCCTTAAGACGGCGGTAGATGAGATCCGTCAGGTTAGATGCAATAGTGTAGGCTTGGTTAACACAGTGGAGAAGCTGGGCTGCGTCGACTGAAACACCACCCGGCTTCGAAATCTGGCAGACATCGCGGTTTTTGTTGATGGTGATGGTCATCTCACTGTGTCGCAGTGCCTCCTCCCGCGCATTGGCGTCGAGTAGCATGATCTCGGAGCCAGAGTTCGTTTCATCGTTTTCTTCAGAAGACTTGAAGAATGAGAACGTGACACAGATGGGCACATGAAGAATCGACAAAGGAACAGGCGCACGCTCCTCAAGAGTGTGGATTATAGTGCGATCGCCGTCAATGGATGTATCGGGTTTTCGAAAGTGCATCAGAGCAGCAATGACTCCAATACACGTGGCATCAACAAGACCTCCATCGTAGCTAAGATAGTGAACGTCAGCACGGATCATCCAGCACGATTTTCCTGCAACTATACACAGACTTTCGAGATCAAGGGCATTGGAGCGGCGAATAGCCTTTTCAATGAGTCGGGCCATGAGCATCTCATCGTCCGATTGTCGGTTGTTTTCAAACAGTGGAGATGCCATAGACGAAATGTCCGTAGTGATGAAGAATGTGCCCTCATATGGTCGGTCTTCGTATGGTTTGCTGACCTCGGCAGATACTTGCACCATGAGTCGAGTGCCACCAAGGGTCACTTGGACGTTGCCCAACGAGTCACCGAATTCCACGTCGACCTTGCGGAAGGTATCTAATGACCGTCCATCAACACGCTTTCCATGCTCATGGAGCAGTCCCAGCAAGAACTGCTCCTCGTTGAGCGAAATATCCTTTGGACGGGGCATTGGATGTAGGAGGTCAAAGAGATCGAAGGCCAGGATTTCTTCATATGTCAGCCGTGCAGCCAGAGATATCGAGCTTTCAGGCTATTAAAACAGGTAAAGCTGCTATGATAAAAGAGGAGGATAAGGTACCGGAGGATAGGATAGAGACTCTTGAAGGCTACAATCTATAATTCAGAACATATTTACTTGATAATCGCAAACTGTTGGTGGTATTCTCGCTGACCCTATACTCGCATCCCCATATCCGCGCATCATCTACCGGTTAACAGCATCACGTCATATACCGTCCTGGAGCCGGAGGTACAAGTCCGATTGGGTACGCAAATATCGGTCCGTTTGATGTCTAATTCTTTAAATAGATTAGATGTTGCTCATATCTGTCGGTATATGCACCCTCTACTGATACAATGTAAAAGGGTAGGGAGGATCCCCCGCAGCACATGACGCATAGCTAAGCCTCCATGCCATCGTCACACCACACCCCGCCAAGTAACGATACGTCCTGTCCATATGCCAACAACAGGCACATGCTTACACGGGACGCACCCCGCTATTGAAATATACTAGAAGGCATGCACAGCCTGCTAAGACGGTGTCGATGGCTCCGCGGATTCACGTCAGCGCGGCTTAGCGCTTACCCGGCCGCTAAGCCCTGTCGAGGGCACGGCCTATTTTTCAGGGGTTCTCCCCCATCAACTCAACGTCTTCTCATCAAAAATCATGTCTCGCACTCCCGTGTACATTGTTTCTGCTGCGCGCACGCCCATTGGCTCACTTCTGGGCTCGCTGGCCTCTCAGACCTACGTGGATCTGGGCTCGCACGCCGTCAAGGGTGAGTGGACACCACGCGAATGACCAGTCCAACAGTCATTTCGTCGTTAATTGGTGATCTTAGGGTCCCCGCGTTGACGCGGTTACAACAAATCTAACGCAGCTGCTCTGGCCAAGGCTAACGGCATCAAGGTCACTGACGTCGATGAAATCGTGTTTGGTAACGTGTACCAGGCCAATGTCGGACAGGCACCTGCTCGCCAGGTCGCTCTCAAGGCTGGTCTGCCTGAGTCGATTGTAGCCACGACCGTCAACAAGGTGTGCGCCTCGGGTCTCAAGTCTATCATCATTGGAGCCCAGTCTATTCTGACTGGCTCGGCTGATATTGTTGTTGCTGGTGGTGCCGAGTCCATGTCCAACGTTCCTCACTACCTGCCTACTGGTCGTACTGGTATGAAGTTTGGTGGAGGCTCTGTTGTCGACGGTCTGCAGCGCGACGGTCTTCAGGATGCTTACGACGGCGAGGCCATGGGAATGGCCGGTGAGGATACTGCTGCTGAGCACAAGATCACTCGTGAGGAGCAGGACGACTTTGCTATTGAGTCGTACGAGAAGGCCCAGAAGGCCCATGCTGACGGCAAGTTCAAGGCTGAGATCGCTCCTGTTGAGCTGCCTGGTGTCCGTGGCAAGCCCGGTGTCACTGTGTCTGTTGACGAGGAGTCTACTCGTCTCGATGCTGCTCGTCTTCGTGCTGCCCGCCCCGTGTTCAAGAAGGATGGTTCGCTGACGGCTCCCAACTCTTCGCCCATCAACGATGGAGCTGCTGCTGTTGTACTTGTGTCTGAGGCCAAGCTCAAGGAGCTCAACCTCACGCCTATTGCTGTCATCCGTGGCTGGGGTGAGGCCGCTCAGGCTCCCATCAAGTTCCCTACTTCGCCCTCGCTCGCTGTCCCCAAGGCTCTCAAGCACGCTGGTGTCGCTGTTGAGGATGTTGACTTCTTCGAGTTCAACGAGGCCTTCAGCGTCGTTGGCATTGCCAACGCTCGCATCCTCAACCTCGACCCTGCCAAGGTCAACGTCTACGGAGGCGCTGTTGCCATTGGTCACCCTCTTGGTGCCTCTGGTGCGCGTATTGTCGTGACCCTGACTTCTGTTCTTGCCCAGGAGAAGGGCAAGATCGGAGTCGCTGCCATCTGCAACGGAGGTGGTGGTGCTTCTGCCATTGTCATCGAGCGTGTTTAAAAGCACACTATCCAGTGACGAAAGATCCCTGTAAGTAAGTAAATCCTTAATCGCAAACTCGTGTTCTATATAATGAATGATATGCTTTTCCCCTCTCAGCACTGTATCTCTAGGGCTAGGGCTCGTGTTGGTGTCAGCCGTGCCCGACGTTGAAATTGACACACTTTTGGCAATACAGCCAACTTTCTTTCAACTTGTCTTTCTATTATCTACCGTCACTATGAGCAGAAGACAAGATTACATCGCGCGGATACGGTACCAGAACGACCTGCCGCCACCACCATGTCCACCAAAGCTTGTACAGATCCCGATGGATGTGACGAAGCTGTCGTCTGCGCGGTTTCTGTCAAACCTCGTCCGTAAACAACCAGTCAACGTAGACGTCGACATTGATCTCGGAATGCCTCTTGACATGATTGAACTTCACGGAATCTTTGAGCGTGGTGACGAGTCTGGTGTCTACCCTCTTGGTGACGCAACGGCCGACTCACTCGACCCCAAGGATCGTGCGTTGCTTCGTCTTCCAGCTGGTGCTGGTGGCTCTAAATCACAGCCTGGTGTCTCGTTCCTCCGCCGAACAGAGTACATTTCGTCCGAGCGGATGCGAGGACAAGGAGCAGCTCAGAACAGGGCAGAAGCTCTGCGTCAGCAGAAGCTGAAGGAACAGCGCGAGTTGCTCGAGCCCGAGGCTCAATTGCGGGTTGTCGAGTCGACATTCTCAGCTTCGGCCAGCGACCTGTCAAGCCTCAAGCACCCCAAGAAACCAGGTCTGAAGGCTGTTGAGTCGTGGCAGTTTGTTCCCGATGCAAAGATGCTCGATCTAACGTTTTTGTCGGTGCGTATGGTTGGTTCTGCCTCGCTAAGAAACACAAAGCGCGAGTTCTCAGATGAAAGTCTATCGACAGCGCTTTTCCGCCGCAATGTGGTGGGAACCGACGAATGGATGTCGTTCTACACAGCTGAGACCGACAATGCGTCGGAGCTGAAGCGCAAGTTCGAGTCACCCGACGATACTCTTGAAGAGGACGAGAAGGTGTTCCGATTCACTCGTGTTCAGGACAACGACATCGATTTGCATTTGCATGGCACTCCTTATGAAGAGCTTGCCATCACCCTGACTGAGGAAGGAGATGCTCGATACATCCCTATTGTTGGACGTACGAACCTCAAGCGTCGCCGAGTTCTGAAGCAGAAGCGCGACGAGTTTATTCAACATGCTGTTGACGTCGTGGACCTCACTGTTCGCGAGATCACGCCGCGCGAATCTATTGTTCGTGACAATGCTCGTTCCACGTACGACCCTGTCACTTACATCATGACTGAGCTTCCTGATGACGATGCTGCTGAGGAAGAGGACGCTGCCGAAGTCAAGGAGGTAGACGACGACGAGACGGAGTAAAGCGCTGGACGACTTTGTTGAAAGAATAAAACGTCCCTATAGGACGAGCAATTGTACTTTACGTAATGATCTAACGGATGATTTAGAGATGTGCGATGGAGCCCTCGAACTGTGCGTGATGGTGAGACTCCACGAACAAATTGTAAATGCGCAAGTGTATGTGTTTATTAGATCAACGGCTTCATAGATGTTCTGCTTATGGATGACGGCTATAGAACAGTGGAGGGATCACCCAGAAACAGGGCTTCACAGGGCTTGTTGGGTCATTTTACAGAGCGTTGCCGTCATATCTGACACATCAAAACTGAGGAACCAGAAGCAGCATAATAGAGACAAGTAAATCTTTTAACTATATATTCCCCAATTCAGTTTTGTTGTTTGATGTTTGGAATTTAATTATTTCTGTGTTGTCGTTTCGACTCTATGCGGTTGGCCTCGGCACCCCCACTTACTACCCGGAAGTGATTACCCCTGATTTGTTCGCTTCTTCCTATTCACTCCACTACACAATGACAACTATCAAGGAATTGATCCAGGGCCTTGGGCCCACGGAGAGGTTCTTTTCATATGAATTTTTCCCTCCTAAGACCAAGAGTGTAAGTTCGGAATTGCCAGGAGCGCAGCTTAAAGTGTTCAGGGAGAGCCAATGGGATGTGTCGGATTGCTGTTTCTAAGTGGTGGTTGACCATCGTGTGCTGGTTTGTACTGTTGTACAACTGTGCAGAAGGCCAAGAAGCTATTCTCAATGTATTGCCTCGTTTATGGAAGCAGGTTATTACCTGCTATGCCTGGTAATTATTGCCAATTGATTATGCTCGACGTCTGCCTTGTCTCTACTGTCCCTAGTACACTTCTTGTCTACTATACCTTTACTAACACCAGGGAATGCAAAACTTGACGGCCCGTATCCAGCGTATGTCAAACCTGGGAAGCCTGTTTGTGACGGTAACTTGGGGTGCTGGAGGCTCATCTGCTGCTAAAAGTATCGAACTGGCCTCCATTTGCCAGCAGGAGCTGGGAATCCCTACCTGTATGCATCTCACTTGCACCAATATGGACAAGTCTGTCATTGACGATACGCTGGAGCAGGCTAAGAAGGCTGGAATCCGCAATATCCTGGCTCTGCGAGGAGATCCGCCTCGCGATAATGAATACTACTGGGCCAATGGCAACGCTAATGAGTTCAACTACGCTGTGGACCTAGTGCGTTATATCCGCAAGCAACATGGTGACTACTTTTGTATTGGAGTCGCTGCTTATCCTGAGGGCCATGTGGATGCCGCCTACTCGAGTGCCCACGACCCTGCCCACGATCTGCCGTATCTAGTGGAGAAAGTGCAAGCTGGAGCCGACTTCTTGATCACGCAACTCTTCTACGACAGCGACCGCTTTCTCGCATTTGAGAAGCTTCTTCGTGAAGACAAGTCCGGTGCATTTGAGGGAATCCCTCTCATTCCTGGAATGATGCCCATTAACACCTACCAGTCGTTTGTGCGTGCTGCCAAGTTGAGCAGCGCCCATATCCCTGATGATATTATGGACCGTATCAACCAGATCCCCACGGGAGACGACGAGCAAGTGAAGCAAGTCGGTGTGGAGATACTCTCAGACCTTGTTGAGGCTGTTGAACAGGGTACTAATAGCCGGGTACGAGGGTTCCATTTCTACACGTTGAATCTTGAGAAGTCAGTAGCTCTGATTCTCGAGCGGACAGGTCTTGTCAAGGTAGAAGACGATGAGGAGGACGACACTACAGACCCTCGACCTGTGTCGGTGGCTACTGTGTCATCTGCTGCTGTCAGCCTCGACACTGTTTCCATTAGTGACTCTGTTATTGAAGTGACAGACGATGTTCTGACTCCGCCTCAACGACGAAGCAGCAGCCGCCGTCGTTCGAGCCTTCTCGCACATAACCGCGTCGTTCTAGACTCGGAGTCCACGGCTAAACCTGGTGTTGTCATTGATCCTGTGAGTGCTGTCAGAGAACGCGATGTTAGCTCAGATATGAAGACAACAACTGCTGCAAATGATGCTCTGGCCATCTCCACTGGAGAAGGGGACCTCGGTCGGGAGGCCACATGGGATGACTTCCCCAACGGTCGATTTGGAGACTCGCGATCTCCTGCATTTGGAGAGATTGACGGATATGGACCTACCCTCCACGTGGATCCTACTCAAGCCATCAAGTTGTGGGGCTACCCAGTGGATGTAGCTGATATTTCCTCTCTGTTTGCTCGTCATATTCGCAACGAACTGGACGTTCTGCCTTTTTCTGACCAGCCACTGAGTCCCGAGACGGCTCTCATCCAAGAGGAGCTGCTGAACATGATCAACAAGGGTTTCCTGACAGTAGCGTCGCAGCCAGCCGGAAACTCCATCAAAAGCACGGACCGCATCTTTGGATGGGGACCACCTGGTGGCCGAGTGTTCCAAAAGGCATTTGTAGAGTTTTTTGTCAGCGATGAGGAGTGGAAAAAGCTGCAGCCCCGGCTTGGTGAGCTTGGACACGTTGTCTCGTACTACGAGGGTGTGTCTAGCGACCTAACGGCAGTGAAGTCGTCGAGCCTGCCTCCGGGCTCTTCGAATGCTGTCACTTGGGGAGTTTTTCCCAACCGGGAGATTCTTCAGTCTACGATTATAGAGGAGGAATCGTTTATTGCGTGGCTTGAGGAAGCTTTCATTATCTGGCGCGAGTGGAGAGCGCTATATAAGCCTGGCACGGCCTCGTACAAGCTTCTCGATCACATCTACAACACATATCACCTTGTGTCTGTTGTGCACCACGACTACTTTGAAGAGACCACTCTATGGAGTATCTTCGAGTAATACGGGGCACTAACGCTTGTTGGATTATGTGCGTGAGCATGCGTTGGGGATGCATGAGAACAGCGTTCGAAGGCGGTGTGCGCGTGCAGTAAGGCGTGCTAGATCGCCAAGGCGGTGCCCCGCAACGCGTGGGCGGCTTCCCCTGGCTTTAATTTTTGCCGTTCCGAGAAGCTTCGGGCACTGCATATGCGGTGATCGGCCGAGCAGCCGTGCAAGGGGTGGCATTTTACGAGGCACGCGTCTCAACGCGGAGCAGCAAATTCATAAAAGCTACAGCACTGCGTTTACAAAATAAATGCTGGTGCTTAAAATGCGGGGAAATTTGGCGCTAGCTATGCTCGATCGAGGCAGTGCGCAGGGTCGGATCCAGTGCCCTCGAAGGATCGGCGAGACCCGAAACCGATTGAGCCTGGGTGTAGCAACGTGACACCAAGTCTATTCCAGTCTTGGGTCGTCTGATCATCCACGAACCTGCTAGGCTATGCACCGCACGCTGTCTCAGAAATTGAGTTGCTGTGGAATGTATCGATACGCTGGTGACGTCCTACAGGGAGCATGAGGGTTGTGGGTTTCAGTTATCCGCAGCAGTGGTGGACGACTACTAGAGGAAACCTGGTGGGTCTATCAGAGCAAGCAGTGTTAAGGGGGACGATTGGGTGTCTGGTGGGACTGCAAATGCAGTCAGACTAATAAGGAGTGGTAAGCGGGTCTTTGAACAAGGTTAGAGTTGTAACTAGCCTAGTTGATTATGACCAGGAGGTAATACTCGTTTGGATAGTAACTGGAGGAAACTGGCTGTAAGCAAGTCTTTGACTGAACTGCTATTCTATCTTCACTATTCCCTATGAGTATCACGGGCACTCTTGCTCCGTCTCTTGACTCTAATCTCGGTTTATGCAATCATGTACTTCGTAGCGTCGCTACAGAATAAATATTACTTGCGCTTGAAGCTCTTCAGCGGGTCCCGCTTCTTGGCCTTCGTCTTGTGCACCTTGTTGTGATGGTTCTTTTTGTGGTATGGCACATGGCCAATGGCCTTTGGTTTGCGGCCGTTTTGAGGAAGCAAGTAGCTGGGAACCGCCTTTAGGTGTGTTTGCACTCTGGCAGGATGAAGCTCCTTGTCGTGACGTAGATTGGCAAGATCCTCGGGGTTTTCCTCAAAGTGACGTTTAAGACGGTCCGAAGTCAGCAGCTCCTGGCGAATCTCCTTGACTCGTGCTTCACGAATAGCCACCTTAGTGACGGCACGGAAAGCATCTTCACATCGATAACGGAACGCCTCCACTTGGTTCATATCAAAGGTGTATGGCTTCAGCTCGTTGTCAAGCTTGCCCTGAGCACGGGTGATGCGGCCGAGCACCTTCTCATCTCGGCGTGCCGAGGCCAGGCTGGCGACCTTGTGTTTTCCGACCTGTTCACGAGGAACGACAAACGACAGAGCCATTCCCGTCTTGTTGGCACGGGCTGTTCGGCCAATGCGATGTGTGTAAGAGCGCGAAGATCCTGGCAGGTCAAAGTTGAGCACGCAGGCAACGTTCTGAAAGTCGACACCTCTGCTGACACCGTAGTCTTTAGCTTTTGACTTTGATTTGGATTTGGACGACGAGGAAGTCTCCTCAGCCTTCTCTTCAGCCTCTTCGTCATCGGCATCAGGTCGCTCTGTACTCTCATCAGTGGCAATGAGTAGGTTGTAGACACCTTTGTTAAACTCGTCTACAATATGAAGACGCGAGGAAAGAGGTAGCTCCGAGTTGAGAACACAGCTCTTGATACCAAACTGCTCAAAGAACAGGCGCAGACGGTAACAACGATCAATGTCATTGACAAAGACAATCGTCTTTCCCTTGACAAGATGAAGCTTGAAAATGACGTAAGCAAGCAGGAACTTGTCGAACTCGCCCGTCTTGACGTAGTATTGGACAAGCTG
This sequence comes from Sugiyamaella boreocaroliniensis, assembly GCA_030575195.1. Taxonomy (NCBI): domain Eukaryota; kingdom Fungi; phylum Ascomycota; class Dipodascomycetes; order Dipodascales; family Trichomonascaceae; genus Sugiyamaella; species Sugiyamaella boreocaroliniensis. The sequence goes on along the minus strand of JAJMIE010000017.1, from coordinate 164,857 downwards.
GTCAGCCGAGATGGTTTCCTCGAGCTTGAGAACAGCAACATTACGGCAAAACAGCTCCTTAATGGTGTCAGTTTCTTCACTCAGAGTAGCGCTCATGATCCAAGTCTGCATCGTCTTTGGTAACGCTTCGGCAAGGGCCGAAAGGTCGTCCTGGTATCCGTAGGACATGATGAGATCGGCCTCGTCAATGACGAAGAAGCCGAGGTTGGAGACGTCGAGGTTTCCCTGCTTGATGTGATTAAGAGCACGCGAAGGTGTTGAGATGACGATAGAGGGGTTCTCTGACAGCAGAGAGCGCTGGACCTGATCGCTGGCGGCCTGGGCAATGTTGGCAGCAGTGATCTGTTTTGTGCAGTAAATGGTGAACTTGGCGGTCATTTTGGCGACCTGGTCGGCGAGCTCTTTGCTAGGCACAAGAATAAGTGCAGCAGTCGACGAAGTGCCGGCTTCTAGGATGGCCTGGATGATGGGGATCAAGTAGGCGGCCGTTTTACCGGATCCAGTTCTGGCCCGGGCCACGATGTCTTTCTTCTCATCTAGAGCCAGAGGAATAGCCGTTGCCTGGATGAGCGTTGGCTCCGAGTAGCCGAGCTGGTCGACGGCCTGTTGAAGCCGTTGGTCCAGGTTCCACGAGGTGAATGACGGAGTGGACATTGGCGGGATGGAGGGGGAGAAGTAGAGAGAGAGCACGAAGTTCTAGAGAGAGAAATGGTAAAGAAAAAAGTGTTTCCTAGCCCTGAAAAAGATTGCAGCCGCACTTCAGCCGCGCCATCGCCCGTTTAGGCGGCGTGCCTATTGAGGCAGCAGCACAAAGAGAGCAATGAGGTCCAGCGAGGGGATGGTAGACGGGAGTAAAAGGATCGATTGTTGGCTGCATTCGTTCGCTGGAGCATAGGTAGATGATATCAGCGCAAAAGGTGTCAATTTGAGTTTGCTGTCACTATACTCGCAACAAGAGGATTTTTGGCCCGGAAAAACAATTGGCATATCCCGATCGGCGGTGGGGTACAAACAGACGGGCTCGAGATCTCGGTGTCTCATCCCCCGCCACAAGGGAGTCTGCAACGGGGGGCTCGGCGCGATTCGTACCGCTCGGATGACTGGTGCCGCCAAAAGCAGCAGCTGAAACTGCGGGGCATCCGTTCACGGTTAGTCGTTGTAACAGGAAACAAGCAAACAGTGCGGGGATAGGGAGCTAGGCAGGCCCAAACGGGTTAGATAACGCAGTTGGGTGAAGCAGCAGCAGCAGGCCAATCACAGGCCACAGGCCCGGGAACTGGGGCCCCGCAAGACCCCTGTTTAGTACCTACTCTGGCCTGATCTTCAGCAACCGGGAACGGCACCGACCGGGGTACATGGAGATCGGCGCATCTAATTGAGCAAGCGGCCGGTTCCAAGGGGCAGTCCGCGGGGGGGGAGGCGGGGGAGACGGAAGCCTAGCAGGGAAAGTGGCAGGGAAAGAAAGCAGGTACCCTCCAAGAGGCCGGGTGCATCCGTCTTAACGAGAGATAACCGGCTGACCCCAGTCTAGATGGGGCAAGGCCCAAAAAATACCGGCAAAACCTACCATTATCGGTAGGCTGTGACTCCATGCGAAACACAATGCGAGGAATTAGGCCGATTGGTTGCTGCTACTACTGCGATTGTGAGACAAAACCAGCCACGGCACCGCAAATGCCAAGGGTAGTCACGAAACAGGCCACGAGGACTTGGACGTTTCCTTTGGCTGAATTCCTGTCTGGTGGTAGACGGCGCAATCCACATGGCTAGTCACCCGCATGCTAATCATCCGCATGGCTAATCATCCACATGCCTAGTCATCCCCATGGCTAGATAAACTCTGTTGAGTCGCAATACAATTACGGTTTGCATTGGGGTAAACTTGCAGAACATTCCAAAATTATTATTATCTGTTATCTCCAGGTACCTTAAAGATGGGCTCAAGTGGCTATCCGCTGGGTCTATCCGCTGGGTCTATCCGCTGGGTCTATCCGCAGGGATCCATCGCTATCTTTGCTATCTGTATCGGAATCGGTATCAACCAACAACCGGGCAGGTCTGCGCCATTAGCTGCAGTGTCGTGCGGGGGGTATTTGTTTTGTAATGGGGCTCCAGTCTTGGCTTTCTGTCGTATGATGAGCTGCTCTCGTACTGTTAGGATTACTTTTGTTGATTAGCCCGTTGGGGGTGTCTAGTATGTTCATCACAGTTGGTTGATTCAGTTGATTGGGCTAAATCTTGCTCAATTGGTCTTGTGTATACGAAAAATACTATGCTCGAATGGAGGTTACAAGTGTCTTAGCTGGAAACTTCAACATGTTGCAAAACTAACAGTGTCTTGGACAGTTGTATCAAAAAATGCTCATCTTGGCATGCTATCAGAGTAGGTGGGCTAGACACTTTCTGTGAAGACCTACGTCACTACGTACTCATTGCGTCTAATCTCAAGATAGTCTAATCTCACGGTAGTCACGTCATTTGGACAGTTTGTCATTAAGATGAAAGTCTTGTCATGACTTCATAAAACCTTGAACTGCATTATGTGCAATTACCTAAGTTCCGTAAACTTTCAAGGCTACTTCATAAAGTTAATAGATGATCCAGTTCAAGGACAGTTCAGAGACAGTTCAGCTCAACAGTTGGTACAGTTGGTAACAGTAGGTCTTGCTTTCGCTTCTTCGACTCCTCCCTCTCGTTCATTTCTACTTCGCTTCTACTTCTTCTATAACAAAATAAACAGATACAACCATTTAACCTCTAATTAATTCTATGCTAGGCATGGACCTCTTATAGCTGTACAGGGTCCATGCGAGTCGTGACCAATAAATAACATGACAATGAATGATGCGAGCAGCGCGCAATTAGTTGAAGCGGGGGGCGCAGATGAAGAACACATGAGCACCATGAGAAGTGCAGAATACAGCAAACGAGGTATGGGATGCAGAAATGGGAGCAGGAAATCAAGCAAAGATCCAAAGTGCCGGTATGGCTCTTTTGGCTTTTAGCCTTTTTCCTTTTTACACTTTCAATTGAGGCCACAGCTTTGAGTCGGGGCTGTCGAGATAGGTGTCAGACGACGCTGGCGAGGGCGTAGGCGTCGGCGACTTAGATCGCGTAGGCGTCGAGCTGCCAGATGACGAGCTCGAGCCCTCAAGAGTGAAGGAAGCACCAGGCTCTAACACATTCTTGAGAGCAGATGCTGCAGTAGCAGCAGCACCCACTGACTGGGGAATAAGGGCAGGAGATGAAGACGACGGCGACATAGTCGAGGCCATATCGTTTCCAGGCCAAGTCAGCTTGTTCTTGGGGTGCTCGGGCGCTGCCACCGCAGCTCCAGCAGCTGTAGTGGCTGCGGGGGCCTTGGGGGCATCCTGGAAGAAGCAGTACTTCGAGATAATATCCTGGTACGAAACCGAGTCCCAAGCAGGGCGTGATGGCGTCGAGTGCGACGCAGAGGGGAAAATGAAGGAGCGAAGCGGTGCCTCAGACTTGGGCTTGGCTCCATCGACAATGGTAGCCGTGTCGTCGTCCGACGAGGTCGACTCAGACGTGGTGGTGACCTCCGCATCAGCATCGGCCTCAGCCTCAGCATCGTCAGAGCCCCGGCGCGCCGAGCGCGTAAACGCAGCGTTGAGCGAGGCTCCAAAGTTGTAGCGCGAGGTCAGACCACTGGATGCCTTCTTGGTAGGCGACGGCGGCTTGGCAGTATACGAAGCCGTGTCAAACAGATCAGACGTCGTGTCGGTCGGCGCGTGCAGGTGGTCAAAGTCGTTATCGTAGATGTAGTCCGGGTTGGGCTCGGTCTTGTTGCGACGGTGATGGGCCTTGGGGTGTCGGTGGTGAGCGAGGTTCGATGACCGCTGGCCACGGCCCGACTTGGGCGCCGGCAACAGCGACGATGAAAATGACGACTTGGACTTGGAGGACGAGGACAATGAGTTGTCGGACGAGGCACGCGAGAACATGACCTCGTAGTTGAGGGAACCATTGTTGTCCCAGAACTCGCCGGCCTCACACATGTAGCGGATGCAGAAGAACATGGATTTAGAGGCCAGGGCCTGAGCGGGGATATCCGAGATGCGAACCGAGAAGGTGAAGCGGTCGTAACCACGCTGCTGCGTTCGCCGGCGAACGTCACCATTGTAGTCAGCCACTACCTCGGTGGCAGATTTCCAAAAGTCGACCGTGTAGCGGACGGTGACGGATTTTTGGAACGAGATGTTCTTGACACACACGTGGCCAATTAGGAACGACTTGTCGGTGGACAGGAATACAGAGTCGAGGTAGACCATTTTGCCGGCCGATTCGGCGAGCTCAACGTCATGCGGGGAAAAGTTGGGAGTCGAGATCTTCCACTGCAGAGACTTGTTGCGCTTGGCAATGGCGGCGCGCGACAGAGGCGCACCATCAGCATCCGACTCGTCGGCCGAGTCAATGTCAGAGACCTCGTCATCGTCTGAGGAATTGGACGAGTCCGATGAGGCCCACTGGAAAGAAACGCGTTCCTTGACAGGGGTGTTACTAAGCGAGACAGCTGTTGGTTTCTCACGACGGGAGAAGCGACGGACGTGCTCGAGGTTTGAGGCAAAGTGGACCATTTTGGAGGGCATTGACTGGGTTCGCAGTAGCGAGGGCAATTTGAGCGACGACTTGACGAGCTCGCCCGACTTCTTACGCAGCATGGTGCGAGCCGATGAGTCCGAGTCCGACGACGAGGGCGACGTCATGGATGAGGTACCCTTGACAGTAGCATCCGACTCGACCGATGTGGTGGATTCCGAGGCAGTTGCCAGGGGAGGTAGAGTAGTAGATGCAGATGACGGGGCAGGCGAGATTACAGACGGTAGCTCCATAGTGGTGGTGGCTCCAACCGCTGCAGCAGCAGCAGCAGCAGCGGCAGCAACGGACGACGAGGCCGGGGATACCGGCGAAACAGGCGAAACAGGCGAAACAACGGCAACATCGACAGCCGATTCATCATCGTTAATGGCAGAGTTAGCAAGTTTGCGCGTGGAAGCCAGCGCCAGCGAGTCGTTTTGACGGGGAGCAGAGCCCCGACGATGCTTATGAAGGAACGCGGTAGACCGTTCCGAATGCTGGCCTGGAGAGTAAACGGCATGGTGGAGAAGCGTGTGGAGAGCGGAGCCCGACTGGGACCGCTGCAGCGTCGCAGGGGAGTCAGGATCCGACAACCGCGACACGACCATCATCGCGTGAGGGAGGAGGTGGAGAGGGACAAGATGAAGATGACGAAAGATACAAAGCGGGCAGCCACGGGTTTTTCAATGAGTGGGCGCCGGCTGCAAACCAGGGCAGCAAGAAAAAAAAAATAGGCTGTAAGTGGCAGATTGCGGCAAAAGCAAGCATGGGTTGAACAAGGCGCTGCAGCAAAAGCAACGAGTCTCGAGGGTTGGGGACGTTTTTTGCTGATCACAGGGGGGGGTTGTTGGAGGGGGAGTAAAGAGGGGCCGCAGGGAGGGGCAGGAGGCCGAAAAGGAAAAAAAAAGGCGAGGGGGTCGAGGAGATGGTGGCGACGGTAACACATCGAGGAGGCGATTCTAAAGACAACAGGTCATTTTGTAATGTGTCAGCAGGTAAAGCACCCACTATCTCATGATGACCTCACAGGTGGCTCTGCCGATCAGGACCGGCCCGTGTCGCGTCGACGGACCACTTAGGCCCGTCAGCCGTTCCGCGTGGTCGGAACAACCGGCTATTGTTCTGGAGAATAGAGTCCCGCGGTCGTGTTAATAAGCGCGGGGGAGTCGGTATACGGCGAAAGACCCGCCGTCTTCCGATATCTTCGTCACCTACAGTGGCCTCCATCCATGCCTATTGTTAGCCTCTATCCATAGTTAGCCATTATAGTTAAGCCGTCAGCCAGCCTATTAAGGTACCCTCCAAGCCACTCGGCCCAGCCTCCCCTCGCTTGATACCCAATCTAGACAACGTTTAATTGCATTGGGCAAAGTGGTGTGTCATCTGATGTGGACGGTGGAGGCTGCCTCAACGGTTAGGCAGATTATGTAGCTGCAACGGCATTATGTGTATAGGCGCAGTTACTTTGGTGGCTCCATGTTACGCAGCTGAACAAGCACCGGCAAGGGCTCAGGCCAGGGGCCGCAGGGTCATCGTATCAACGCGAGGGTAGGGGTCTGCCCAACCGATGCAGCTATCTCTTTGCGTACATGAGCAGAGACGGCGGTTTGCAGGGTAGGAGGGGGGGTCAAGGCAGGTTAAGGCAGGTTAAGTGAGGCGTAGCTCGACGCCCGGTACGAAGAGCGGCTATATTCTGACCATTCACATCTGCTCAGCTTATCTCTCGTTTTCGCTCGTGTTGATCGTTTTGCCCTTGGTTGCTACTGATTTGCTTGCTTTACGTCTATACAATCTCCCACTATAACTGAGCCCTCCACCGCCCTACCCCTGCCCTCAGATAACAAACGTATCTGGCCATGCATAGGGCCCGGCTGCAGGTGGGCCCACTTTGTGCGTCATTGTCACGCAAAGGTGGTGCGATGTGTTAAATGCGAGGGCACGAGGGCACGAGTATCTGGGGCCGGCGCACCTCCGGCACTTGGCTTGCAGTCGGCATCCGACTTAGTGCCGTCCACCGTGTCTCGCAACCTGCCCGGCTTTTTATCTGGTCTGTTATCCATCGGAGTTGGCCGTGGAGCCATTACTGCGTGTTAAAAAGTAACCTGACTCGGGTTGGGGGGTTACTGCCGGCTCTCCGACTTCTCTGCTCAACAGCCCGTGCCCCGCTCTGTGCGTCCGTCCGGCGGTTGTCGCGTCGCCCTCATCCTCGACATTTTGCGCATCCGTCGGGCATTCTCGGCATATACTGGCAACTGAATCCGATCTGTGCAATTTGGCAACTAACCTCATAGCTTGCATCGTGACTTAGGACTGATAGTTGCTATTTGGGCTAGCCGGAGTCCCCTGTCAGTCAACCCCTACCCCAGCCGTGAACCCTACAAGCTTTATCTTATGAATTTCATTTCAGTTCATCATCTCATCAGCTTACCCTGCTTGTTACACATCCACCTGTTTGTAGTACTCCCATCTCTATTCTCGTCTTGCTGTTCCTCCTGTCCCTCATTCGTCCTCTCTTCCATCCTTCCCTCCCTACCTCTCATCCTACCTCCCCTCCTACCCCCACTATCTCGCAGTCGCTCTCCGGCTATCCTGTACCCCTCCTTTCGCGCCTCGAACCCGTGCCCGGCTCTCATGTACCCCGCCTTCTAGTTTATCCGCGATCGGCGCCCAACAAATGCACTTTTCGGCCTCGTCTTGCGCAGGCACGTTTTTGAGGCCGTGCTGCGCCTGCTCCTTTAGTCCGACTTTCACTTACCGCTATCTATGTGCTGTGTTATCGCGAGTATCCCCAGTTGACATTTTGCACCTTAGTTCCGTCACAAGCCTCCATCTGGCCGGCTCACAGCCTTCACGGCCCCCACCACTACCCCTCTCTTGACCCCCACCGCATTAGTCCGATGAAAAATATGCACGTATACTGCCAAGTTTCCCTCTTCATGTTTACCCCTCACTAAGCTTCCGCTGAGCCTCTTCACCCCTCTTCTCGTCTCCTCTTCTGTTGAGTGTGACCCCCACCACTGGATACATTTTCACCGTGCCTCCTCCGTAGCCTTTCCTCGTCACCTCCTGCTTTAAGCCCCCACCTCTCGTTTCCCCCGTCTGTTCCCCCGTCTTTTCCCCTCGTTTTCCCCTCTCGTTTCCTGTTTGGTAGCCTGTTGCCTTGCTTAGCAACTTTCCTTCTTCCTGCCCACTCAAGCCCCTCCTCTGTTGAGCCCGATTGTAGATCTTGTGTCTCGCTTCGTAGATCGCCCCCCTCGCACGGCCGCTGATCAATGCACAGTCCAGGCCCGGCACCGGGCGCCGCGATGCCGATGGCCCTAAACTTGCTGCCTCGCTTTTTTTCTCCCCTGCACGCAGCATTCCGATTTGGCTTTCGCTTGAACCCGCCAGTCCGGCTCAGCTGCTTAGCCGCTACCCGTGACCTTGCGGTACTGCCGCTCCATTCCCCGGGTTCCGGGTCAACCACCCACTTTTGTCATTTATAGTTTGACCCCTCCTTCCTCCCCGCACCGCCAGGCCCTCGCAAGGTTCGAGGGGCCTCAAAAACGCGTGCGGCTGCCAACCTTAATTGCTTTTGGACCTAACCCGGATTCCGTCGCCGCACCTGCCGCTGCTGCCTGTCCTTCCCACTTTTACCAATCACCCCCACGCCTGTCACCCTCGCAGTACTACCCCCTATTCCCCACCTATTCCCCGGGCCCCTCGCCGTGTAGCCCCGACACGCTTTTTACCTGTCGCGTGGTTCTTGGCGTAAACGCCCTGACACCGCATCCTGGTGCATTGCAGCGCGTCTCGCTACAATTGGCACTGTTAAGCGCATGCACATTACAACATTACTACCAGCGTTGTACTAATACGACGTCATGTCTGTCCTCTATGTTACACTGACATGGACCTTGTAGTTCCTTGAACTAAGTGCCGTAGGACCGTCGCTTGTTATGAACTCTCGCCAAGTCCTACCTATTAGAGCTTATAAACGGTACGGGCTCAGCGGCCGTTTGACCTGTCTCACTGCTTTCCTATTTCCAGCTTGGCTGTTGTACCTTACAGGTCGGATCTAAAACATGATTGAACCTTGTTTGGATAATATTCTGTGCCATTAGGCTATTTTTGTGCATTTAGAAGTCATTTCATTGTGTTTACCATCTTTTCGTTCGTCTTCTTCGTATCCCTCTACACGCTTCTTCATTCTCTTCATGATTCCCTTATATCTCTTCGTATTTCTGTCACAGCACCATTTGATGTACTATTCGGCTTAACCTTCGACCAATTCCTTCATCTAGTCTTTCGACTCATCGTTTCAACTTTACTAACGGCAGTGGTCTACTCACAATATTCGCATGCCTCTCCTTTTCGTTACATCACCAGATACATTACACGTCCTAAATAATAAATAACATACGCCATCTCTGTCTTTTTCCCCCGTATCTCCAACACTCTCTTTAAGCGTCTTTTCGAGAGTCTTCTCCTTGCTCGCTGAACTCGTCAAAACAATACACATTGACGAGTCCATCGTCACCGCCGCTAGCAAATCGCGTGTCGCTGAGTCCAACACAACAAACGGGTCGTGTGTGTCCTGAAAACGTGTGCCAGCACTTCCTGCTCTGAAGATCCCACACCTTGACAAGTCGGTCGTGGCCTCCACTGACAACACGGAAGGTGTCAGCAGCAATGCCCCACACTCCTTCAACGTGGCCGAAAAACGTCCGCACCTTACCCGTTGCAATGTCCCACAGCTTAATTGTGTTATCGAGAGACGACGTGAGAAGGTGCGTTGGCAGGCATTTGTCCTTGACAGGCCATGGCCACACTGCATTCTCTGGGTCTTCGTTGTTGGTAAGCTCGCGGGACCCATTGGGCAGATGATCAACACCTAGGTCTTCACCATCTGCAACAGGAGATCCTCCATTCGTCTTTGTCACTCGTACGTAGTCATTCTCGCCACGCTCATCTTCCTCGCCCTCGAGGTGCTCAAGCGTCAGAGGAATCACCTGCTGCACTTGTGCAACATGCACCTCGTAGCCAGGACGTGTGTTGTCAGGACCACCAAAAACTCGAATGCACTTTTGAGTGCTCAGGTCCCACATTCGAACAGTCATGTCCTCCGACGCTGAGTACAGAGTACCAGACGGTCCGTGAATCTTCACACTGTGAACACATTCGCGATGGCCTCGCAGAGTGAAGCACGACAGCTCCTCAAAGTTCCAAACTTTGATGTTATTGTCCGCTGATCCCGAGGCAATCCACTTGTCGTGGAAATCAATGCACAGAACCTGCTCACTGTGACCAGTGAATGTACTGATGCATTCGCCCGTTTGATAGTTCCAAATGCGCACCGTACGATCCCAACTTCCACTGATGAGCTTGCACTGGTCAAACTTGAGACAGCTGACGGCCTGCAAGTGGCCAGTCAATGTTCGAACAAGATCTCCTGTGTCAATGTCCCACACCTTGATGGTACCGTCGTAGGTGCCCGTCATGAGATACTGCTCGTCAAACTGCAATGTCAGTACAGCGCTAGTATCTTTGAATTGACGAAGTTGGTATTTGCCAGTTCGCCAGTTGCGCTCAATCTTGTATCGTTCAGAGTACACGTCTTTCCATGGCCGAGTCTTACGCTTTTTAGCGAGAGTTCCATTGCCATTGCTGGTCACAGAATCCACTTCAAGAGATCGCTTAGATGTGGATGCTGTCGACTCCACGACTTCGCTAGGTCCGCTAGTAGCTCTCAGTTCAATAGCACGCTTAGCCTCACGCAGTCGTTTCTTCTCCAATAGCGGAAGACCCCATCCGCACTTCGTGCACTTCTTATCAATATGCTGCTCGCACATGCGATGCCACACAACGTCGTCGTCGGCAAGCTTCTTCCAGTGCCTTGACACAAGTGCAGCTTTGCATAGAGAGGCACTATCAAGGTAGCAGAGGATCTTGAACGACAGTTCAATGGGTAGGGCCGACAGAAAGTCGATACGGATGAGATCTTTGACAAGCTGTGAGACAGTAGATAGCTGTGGGAAACAGCACTGAGCCATAATCCCCTCGAGAATGAGCATGCGAATCTGTGACGGAGCGGCCGAGAATATGGACCACATATGGTTGACGGCTTCCCTGTCCCGCTCATCGAGCTTCTCCAACTCCACTTGTAGCTCCCGCATCCTGCGAGCGTCAGCTTGTCTGTTACAGGTCACGTCTGGGTGATGTCGGTAGCAGTAGTTCTTATGTTGCTGCTGGGCTGTAGGGCCGCCGTTGTAGCTCGACGATGCATCAGAAGGAGGCGCAGTCTCCGCACGTTGTCTCATTACGAGAGGCTTCGTCGAGGGGTCAACGGAGTATTCGAGAGGAGCACCTGGGTCCTTGGATTTGAGCTTCAAAGGCGTCAACTCTTTAGACTGAAGTTTCATCGATTCTGGGTGTTCGGCGCCTGCCGAAGTTCCCGCTGTACTTGGCGAAAGTGTCATGGTACTGGGACTTGCGGATATGCTGGCATCAGAAGCGGCCGTCAACGACGGACTGACAGTCGGTGAAAACATATGACGAGAGAGGAATGAGCCAACAACATCAGGTCGAGATTCCGGTTTTGAGGAGATGTGGCCCGGGGATGAGATAGAGCCACCATTTCGAGTCGCACTACGGTGCGCTGACAAAGTGGCATCACGGGATGACACACCGCCCTCACGGGGAGGGGTGGCCTCGCCAGTTACAACAGCAGACAACTTGATTTCGTTACTCATGGTTGTGGCCCTGGAACAAGCCGTGCTGGGGTATAGTATGAGTAGAGGTTTTTCGAAACGTTAAGGTGGCACCAGAAGTCTAGATATCTGTCGTAACCGTATAGGTTTTTGTAATCGTCGTAATCCTGTTGAAAAGCTGATGACAAAAAAAAGGACGGAACAAGTAACCGAGCCGTTCTCTGCACAACTATGTTGCTAGAACCAAAGCTCAGTACCAACGAACCAAGAAAAAACGGACCAAGCGGGTGTAAAGGATGACAAACGCTTTGATACGTAGAGAATCGCGGATTACGGAATGATGTTGTAAATAACCTCGTCAAAATGCCTAGGGTATGGGTCTACCCATCTGGTGATAAATGAGGTGCTCGAGGCGCTAAATCACGGAAAAACCCTCCCGGGGGCGGTATGTGCGTATTCCGCGTTTCAGCCAGCTTTTTTTTTCTCTTTCCATACTCTTCTACGCTTACGTACTAGGGGTTTCTACATTAATATATTCAGTTAGCATTACATAGTAGAGAGGCCTCGGCTTCACGATAGTTTAGCTAGCTTCACCACATGAGATGTCGTAATCCGATACCCACAGCAGCCTTACCTATTCAAGCCACTGCGTTCCAGCCGTCGACTTTCTCGGACCCCGCAATTGCCCCCTGCATATGCACCCCATCCCCTCGGAACCTTCAAATCGGAAATGACGAGATTGCGAGTGACAAATTGCATCGTGCAACATTATACTTCAGCGTCTTGCTAATACTCGACAAGCATTAACAGCCGCTAGCCAAAACGACAACAAACATCAGCCTAGTTCTTCGCCGTGTCCTCCTTAAGAGTGACAATGCGGTTAAGAACAAGCGAATCGCCCTCCGTGTCGCGATCAAGACAGAAGTAGCCAACACGTAGGGCCTGGAATCGCACCGACTCTGGCGAACCGGCCTTGTCGTTTCCTGACAACACCTTGGCTGCCTCGTCGCCGTTGCTCTCAAGCTGCCATGGCGAGCGCTTGCGAACCTCGTGGAAACCCGTCTCGATAATGGCACCCTTCAGGATCGTCTCGCTGTCTGGGTTCAGATCGGCCAGGTAACCGTCGGGGTGTGCAGATGGGTTCTCCGATTTGAATAGCTGGTTGAACAGGCGCACCTCGGAGATCTTGACAGGCGACTTGTGCTTGGGGCTGTCTGCGACCCACTGGATGTACGTCTTGGGCTTCTTGTGCGAGCCGTCATTGTCGTAGTGAGCATGGATCTCGGTGATACGACCCTCAGCGTCCGTCTTGTGTGAAACGTACGAAATGTTAAAGGGAACCTTCAGAAGACCAACGGGCTGGCCAGGCGATAGGCGGAAGTACTCCTTAGAGTTCTCTTCGCGGAAATCGCTGCGGTCAATGTAGATGCGCTTCGTAAATGGCAAGTCGTGCTCTCCAAACTGCGTGTTTCCAGGTTTGAATGGCACCGAAACGATCTCTTCGTAATCGTCAGGCAGGTTGTCAATAACGACCAGTACAGGATCGAGGATCATCATGAGACGGGGAGTACTGTCCTCAAGGAACTTACGGATCGAGCTCTCAAAACGTGTCACCTGAATGTTGGCGTTTGACGTCGTGACACCAAGTTCAGCAACAAACGACAGAACGGCCCCTGGAGGAACTCCACGACGGCGAATGGCAACAAGTGTGAACAGACGAGGATCGTCCCATCCACGAACGATGCCATCGTTAACAAGCTTGAGGATCTTTCGCTTGCTCATGACGGTTCCCGTTAGATTAAGACGGCCCGACTCGCGCTGCTGCGGTCGATACACCTTGAGGGCGTTACACAGCCAGTCGTAAGAAGTTCGCGATAAGAAGAATTCTAGAGTACACAGAGAGTGGGAAATGTTCTCCATAGAATCAACTAAGCAGTGCGTGAAGTCGTAAGTCGGGTAGATCTTCCACTTGTCGCCCGTTCGGTGGTGGTGGGCTTTGAGGACTCGGTAAGCAACGAGGTCCCACATCTGCGGGTTGGGATCCGACAGGTCCTGCTTCATACGCAGAGTAGCCTCACCTGGCTCATACGCACCGTCGCGCATCTTGCGAAACTCCTCGAGGTTCTTTTCAACAGAGTACGAGCGGTGCTCGCAAGCAGTTCGCTCTCCTCCCTTGGTTCCGTCCTCGCTCTGTCCTCGGTGGGCCTTGACCTGCTCAGGCGTGCAGAAGCAGACGTATGCAAGTCCACTCTTGATGAGCTGCTCGGCTAGCTCATAAAGCTGGTCGAAGTAGTCGGACGAGTAAGTAATCTTGAAAGGCTTAAAACCAAGCCACTCCACGATCTCTCGAATAGCAGTGAAGTACTTCTCTTCCTCAGCTTCAGGGTTAGTGTCATCAAATCGCAGGTAACACTCTCCCTTGTGGAACTGAGCATAACCGAAGTTGATGGCGATGGCCTTGGAATGACCGATGTGCAGGTATCCATTCGGCTCGGGAGGGAATCGAGTGAAGACGCGGCCGTTCGTGAACTCGAGATGTTCCTTCATTCGTTCGGGGTACATCTGAGTGTTCTCTCCCGGCTTGTGAAGACTTCCAAGGAAACCCTCGGTGAACATGGAGCGGGCCGAGGGTGGAGCAGGCTCGTTGGTCTTCTTGGCGGCAGCAGGTGTCTTGGGGGCCTTGACAGGCTTCTTAACAAGGTCGCGATCATCTTTAGGACCGAGAGTCTCGAGAACAGCAGCATCGACAGCAGCCTTGACCTCGGCGAAGTTAGCCCACTTGAGTTCGGGAATGGCTTTGACGCCGGCTAGAATTGCAGGGACTCCCTTGTAGCGCTTCTCTTCGATATCAGTCTTGTTATTTGCAAAGTAGCCATCTACAGAGGCCTTGATCTCTGCAGGAGTGATCTCGATACCGACACCCGCCTCCTTATCGAGCTGCGCATGAGTGGCACCATCTCCAGCCTTGACGACGTACTCCCAAGCGGCCTTCAGCTGCTGGGCAGTCTTGATATCGTTGGAGGCGATAGCATCAATGACAAGCTTTCGGTTGATAGAAGCGTCCGAAGTATCCTTGGATAGATTGGCAAGGTTGTGTAGGAGCGCAGCCGTCGAGGCACTTGGTGGCTCCGTGAGGTGCGATTCAGCGACTATGGAACCTAGCGACGAGGCAACCTTTGCATTCTTGAGAATTTCCTTTGCTTTGGGTGGCTCAAAGCCCAACACACGTTCAAACGTGGCCGCAAGTTCGTCTGACATGGCAATGGCAGTAGATCAAACGTCGTAAAGTGGCACTGGAGAAGGAAAGATGAGAAGGAAATCAGCTGTGGGATATAAAAGTTTCAGGGTACGGGCTCGATAAGGAGGGTCTGTCATCATGAGTCAAATGAGAGGGCATGACCAGGTGACGGGGTCGTTCAGGAAGGAACCAAAATTTTAAGTCAAGATAATGATGCCAAATGAAGAGCATTGCACTGTATAGTCGGTTGCAGTATATATTTGGCCTGCCGTCGTCTAAGAATCTCTCAAGAAGCAGAGATAGGCTGTTCAGGAATATATGGGCAATACACTAGTAATTGGCCTAGTAAAAGAGGTTTAAAGGTTATTAGGACTATAAATGCTATGATTTTGGTATACGATTCTAATATGCTGTGCTATAAGCTCTTGATAGTCCGACGGGATGCCAATGGTGCGATACGACATCAGGTCACGTGGTTAACACGTGACTTGGATCTCTTGCTCGTCAATGTTCTCACCAAATGCATAACTAAACACCCCTCGTATCTTAGTCATGACACTCTCCTTTGTATCACTGCCTCTACTATATGTCTTTAGCATGCCCCCTATAATATTGTGTCCGGAAGCGCCAATTGACACCGGATGCTACTGATCCGTCTCTACCAGCCGCATCATCGCAACTGCATATACTCACACCTCAACTCGTACCACTTTATTGTGTGGGGTAAAACACGACACAACTCTTCTTCTTACCTTTTGCTCACTGTATTTTGATTTGACAGTATTCTACATCCGTCTTACCGTGTATGTGGATATTGAGAATATTGAGATCATCCAGTTTCGTATATCCTAGACTAGATCCGGCATGGGGAAACCCGATGCCGACGAGGCACCCGCGAGCTCGTCAAACTCGAGTGGATCCACAGATCTAGTGAAGCAGAAGTCCGACAAGAAGTCGTCACACCCACTACGATTCTTTATCCCTCGACCGGCACATATTCGCGTATATTCGAGCATTGTCAGCAAGCTAGACGTGAGTACCTTACTTGCTGCGGATATCCCGGCTAACCCAGGCCCTCGGCAAAGCTGATCTGGTGCTTCAGTGTAAGTTATTAATTGTTCATTAGTAGTCTTGTGGCGTTTGCAGTGCCTTTCCGATCGTTTCATAATATGGTCACGCTACTTCTGGCAGCCTGCTCAGCCATGATTACTAAGTCTGGTTCGTATAGCAGTTACTAACTAGATCACGATGTATCTGTGTACCGTGAGGATCTCGACAATTTAAGGGCCCACGAATGGCTCAATGATAACAACATCAGTTTTATGTATGAGTTTCTTGAGCACACGTTTCTCAACACGCACGCCTCGGATGGGTCCATTGTACTGCTGCGGCCCAGTATGGCCTATCTGCTTCGCCAGTTCCAGGGGCACCCCCTGACTCTCGAGCCTGTACTCCCGCCTATTCGCGACGCACGATTCGTGTTTCTGCCTATTAACGACAATCCAGATGTGGAGGCAGTCGAGGGCGGTCTACACTGGTCTCTGCTTGTAGTGTGTATGGTGGATCGCAAAGCATTGTATTACGATACTCTCCAAGAAACCAACTATGAAGTAGCCTTTGCTACTACCAAGAAGCTTGCTCAGTTCCTCAAGTGTGATCTCGAGTTTGTGATGGTCAACACGCCTCAACAGGTGAACAGCTCTGATTGTGGCATTCTTGTGTGCGAGTTGACGTCACTGTTTGTGAAACGGCTGGCCGTGCCGTCCCACGACATGGTGAATCTTGGATTAAGTGGGGTGTCTCTATCAGCTTCACGAGGTCGACTGTTTCTGCTGCGAACCATTCTACATCTGATAGCCGAGCGTAACGGTGACACTGAGACAGCTGAAGCGACCGACGGGCCTCTGTCAATGGACGGTATTTCTGACGGTTAGGTGACGTGATGGGTTTGTTGGAAAGTTTAGATATGCATGGACCCTGCAGGATGTGCTGCAGACACTTCCGAAACCAGCGCAACAAAGTGACTCGTCACTTTGCCATGAGCCAGTAATAATTGAGCACAGGCACTGCTGGTGTGACACTATATAAAGCTCGGTACGCCCGCTACTTCATCTTCTGTCCTTTGTTTGTGCCATCCTCAGAATGTCGTCGTCACGTCCGGCTGTCAAACTGACATCCGACTACGGTGGGGCCTATTACACGTCCAAGAGCTTTGGGTTCTCGAGCGTGTCATACAAGGGCTTTGACGCTGACCAGATTTTCCCTCCAGGCTCTAATCTTAACTTCTTTGCAAATCGCACGCATGCCACGTCGGTTTACACACGTGCGCTGCTCGAGTTTCACCTGTTCCGCACAATGCTGACGGTGGTGCACTGGCTCATGAGCCTGTACTATGCGCTGCCGCAAGCATTCCGCATGGCTATAAATGAGATGGTGCGCATAGTGGGTACCAACCACGAAACATCACGCCGCAACGCCGTCAATGTTGCGGGCGAAGTGTGTGCGTCGACTCGTACCGAGGCGGTCTCTGCCGTTGGAACGCTGCATGCTCTCAGTCGTGGTCGTGGTCATAACCAATCGCAGTACTGGGGCCGTGACTACCGTTTCGCCAGATTTGTATCGCCAGATTTTGCTATAGTTGTGTATGAGGGTGTGCTACGTCGTATGTCGATTCTCTCTGTGGCATACAGCCAGCTGCGCGCGATTGTACTGGATGTGCTTGCCAAACACGACGACTCACTTGAGGCGATTTCCCAGGCCGAGGAATCACTGAGTACCCCTTTGACTATTGGCATCCCTGTCAAGTACACTGCGTACACGGGACCGGCGCCTCCAATCGCACCCCGCGTCATCAAATTGGCGTCTGGCAAGGTACGCAGACCCACGAGCGAGGATATCCTCGAGTACCAGCGAGGTGTCGTCGATGCCAAGCGTCGTGAGAACGAGCATTCCAGTCGGGAAGTGGCTCGTCTTGTCAGCGAAGTTGCTGGTTATACAGCTTGTGCCAGCGTGGCTCATATCGAGGAGCTCGTCATTTACGACGATTCAGCAACAGTGGCTGCCAATATGGCTATGCTTCAGCAGCTCGTCGTTGACCGTCTTATTACTGTTGAAAGTTCTATGGATCCGTGGGGAGTGGACGTCGTTGCCGTTAGGTGCAATTCTGCAGACATGAACCCGAATGTTTTCCATCTCTACGGCAGCCATGGCAAGAAAGTTAAGGTGACCCTTGTCCAGCGAGATAGCGACGCTGCCGGGCTTGTGGATGTCGTGCACCAGGCTGCAGACATTGGCGCCGATGCTGTCGCGGACGATGTGTTGATGGAGATGCTGCGTCAGAGGCTTCTAGGAATCGGCAAGCTCGACATGGTTGTGTTTCCAGAAGGCTGCACGCATCGTCTACCTATTTTCTTGCTCACCGGAAGCTTTGTCTAGTAAGTATTGTGTTATTTCACGAGAGTTTAACTAACAACAGCAGCCAATCGATGACGGAGTGTGCCATGTCGGCGCCTATGCTGTTAGCCAAAGCATTGAAGGCGTACCGGGCATCTCGAGATGCTGATTAGCAGAGGTACTAGAGCACAGCCAAGTTATCCACTCACTTCCTGCTCAGCTTATCTACACGTATCCTTGTATCATTTATTGTCAGACATGATGGCCAGCCCTCTATTTTCAAATGGCTATAGGTAAGATCAGCAGCTAGCCGCGTGGGCCCTGCATTTTGCGGGGAAGATCTCGTCAGCTAGCCAGCAAGTGTTCAGCAAACTAACTAGTAAATTGAGCATTGCTACTCTCTAAATGCTTGAAAAGCTTGGTGTTTAAGTGAGTGCAGGGTTTAAATTATACTATATCCTAAAAACGGCTACCTCTTTGCAAGATTAGAGGGCTCAAAGCAAGTAGCAATCTTAGAGCTTGGCAAGAATAGCGTCGACACCAGAGACAGTGACACCCTGGCCAGGCTCCTGCTCAAAGTAGGTGACCTTGCCATCATCAACAATAGCAGCGAAACGGGCAGTGCGCTCACCGAAACCAGCCGAAGTCAGGTCGAGCGAGTGGCCAATGGACTTGGCAAAGGCAGCGTTGCCGTCAGAAACAAACACGACAAAGTCACCCTTGGCGCCGAGAGCCTTACCCCAAGCGGCCTGGACAAAGGCATCATTGGCAGACAGAACGACGACCTGGTCGACACCCTTGGCCTTGAGCTCAGCCTCCTTCTCGAAGTAGGGAGGAATGTGGTTGGCAGTGCAGGTGGGGGTGAAGGCACCGGGGACCGACACAATTACGATCTTCTTGCCAGGGAACTTCTTGGCAGTGTCGTAGGCAGTGGGGATACCGCAGGCAACGACGCCAGCCGTCTCCTCAGTGTAAGGGACGTAGGTGAACTTGGTGTTGGGGAACTCGCCTTGTGCGTTAGTATGGATCGTGGAGAAAGGGGGCACGAGGTAGACAAAGAAGATGGGTGGCAGGCCAAAATGGCCGCTTAACCACTCAATTGCGTCACCAGAGACTCAAAATACTCACTTCCGACAGAAAAGGCCATTGTTGATGTGATTGAGTGAAGAAGATTGATGTAGGATGATGAGGAAAAGTAGTCGGGGCTTCCGGAGTCCTTTATATACAATTAGGTGATGGGAGGCCGGCGCGGCGCAACCGGCTGTTGGGGCAGGGGCTCGTTGACTAAGGCCAGCCGTGCTGCGGTTCCGGCACCGAAGTTGCCGGAGTCTGGGCCCGCAGCTTCGGTGCAACGGCGTTTGAAAGCCGTGGCTGGGCGCGGCTGTTGTTAGTCAAGCACGCATTGCGCAGTGCGCAGCCATGCAGAGTACAGACTTCTGGAAGCTCCGTACACCCGGAAGGCTGCACCGCGACCGCATGTTTGTAATCACCGTCTTAGCAAACCGAAACGGGCCTCACGACTGTCATGGAGGCGCGTTGCCGGTTGCCGAACCAGGGCCCCGACCACCTGTAACTGCATATGCCGCTAAATTACGAATCCGCCAGTGAATCTACGACTTGATCCGCGTGCCATTAGTGACCCAGTATTAGTACACGGTTGTCCCTTTAGCTGTGTAGGTTACCTGATGATCTCCGAGATCTGCGGGAATTCACTTCCCCACTTGGATTTGTTATGCATTCTCGTCTACTGCAGGCTGATGAGACCCAAAGATCTATAGAATCAAAGATCATACCCCGTTACAGTTATCTTGAAGAGTACCCCAAATCGCCCCATGTTGCCTTACTTGTACAGGGACTAGGAAGTCCTTACCCACGTTGTACTTTGCCTGCTCATTCACCGAGATGGCAGAGCTCTGACCGTAGCGGTCTGTCGTCGTCCTACTCAAACTGTCGAGCTCCACATGTAGTTTTGCACTTGTACCTTTTTATCGACCGGAAGGCGATCACAAAGACCTCCAAGGCACGCCTGAGCGCAGTATGGAAATAGGGGGGAGGAGGCTCTTCTACGCAGTGCTTATAGACTAATAAGGAGACCCATACTTACTTATCGGAGTCAGTGGTCATCTTCGTATTCTTGCTGCCAACTGATGCTGATTCGACTGATTGATTGATTTCATCCAAACTGGTAGCAGCGCCTGTCAATGGTCCCGTGGCACTACTTTTGTTCGGCTAGTGTTGCAGCTTGTCTGTCGCCGCTTTGATCCACGTGCTGTCTCGTCGTGTGGATCTAAGAGCGAAGAGAACAAAGGATACTAAGTATATAATGGTTGTTTCTGGCGGGTGTTGGCGTGGGCGATCAGGTGCTCCCTCGATACCGTTTGATTTCGCCGAGGGAACTGCCCACCTGTAGGCTGCAGTGTGCTCGGATCAACTCCCGGAACGCGCAGCCAAAAAATCCCTATATCGCAAGCTGAGGCAAATCACCCAAAAAGAGGTACAGCAGCAAAATCAGCCCATAAAGACCGGACGTGCAGTTGAGTCCATGGACCTCTGCCCCTCGAACTTAATTGCTAGTGCCCTCTGCCAAGAATACGATTACATGCTAACAGCAGGTCTGGAATATGGTCACCTGGCTGACTGCGGGAAGAATTTGACGCAGTTGGCCGACTTGGTGCGGCTGCCCAGGATGGGCATTGGAGATCTCTAGGAATCTCCTCGGTTGGAGCTTCAATGAATTTGTGAACATACGTGACCATCGATTCCTCGGAGTACATTTGAGAGATTCCGCCTTGGTCATCGACTCAATCATGTGTACGGAAGGGAAGTAAGCGCCCCGGTCGGAAGCAGAAGTATTCTTCAGAACTCCATATATAAATTTGTGCTCCAAATCAAATAATTTGGTTCATGGTTTGAAGTGTTGTGGGTAAAATTCCCAACCAGCGACAATCTTCTGGGAGATCGGCCTGCCGGCTCTATCGTAAGTCCCGTCAACATCTGCTGGTTTAAGCCTCGAATGATGTCAAGTAGTTTTGTAGTTCTTCTAGCAGCCGATTCCTGCAGTGCTCGTAACTCGAAGCAAAGTCGTTCTTGTCTTTCATGGTCTGCTCGAGACTTTGCTTCCTCTACTCGCCTCTCAGTACTAGCCGTTGGAGATCCACGGATTCTGACATAATAGAATAAGTGTGGCCAGCTGAGGTTTCGTTGGTAATGAAATTAGTACGAATATCAAGGATATCTTCTCCTGGATTTTGATCTCTTTCTGATGCTGAGTCATTAGAGTCGGGTATAGGAGGTAAGCAACTTTCAATTCACCCATTTATACTGATCTGAACCTAATACCCTCCCATAAAGACAACAGAATAAGTATCATGCAATGCAATATAAACTATGATACAGCTACCGCTAATTTGTAATTGAAGTTCCATTATACTTTTGGCTATTTTCTATCGGAGAAGTCGTCACTGTATAATAGAAAGCCATCAATCGATCGAAGGCAATTATTGCAAGATTCATAGTTCTGGGCGCACTAAGTCGCGGCCACAGTTTTCATTTGATGACGACCTTCTCGTGAGACGTATTGCCCATGCCACGCGTATATCTACCGAAATTACGAGTATTAAAATATTCGACAGCTTCGATGCCAATCACCTCTAGACGTAAGTGTGGCTACAACGAACCATGTTGTGTAAGGTTTGCCAGTGCTTCTAAACGCTGTCAGCATCCTTATTCTGAGCTATCTTCCATTGTTACATATAGATCTGGCTAAGTGAGCCCGGGTCCCAGTACACGAGATCTGTTAGATAAACAGACTTGTTTCCGTCACTGTAGTCCTTATGTATAACTATCCTCCAGCCATTCAACTCGTCACAGTAAACAAATAATTATAAATAACTGAATACAGTCAAACGATTCAAATATAAAATAAATAAACACCCTCGTCATAATAGACATTCACCTGGTTAAATAACATTCAACTGACCTAGTGCACAGCATACCCAAAATGCAACACTGCAGTAGATCAATCTCATCCATATAATTCTCACGCTCCTTTTCTCCATAGCTTTCCACCACGGCGTAGTCGCCATGTCCAGGGTGCTGCTGGCACTCCTCGTCCTCCTCCTCCTCCTCCTCCTCCTCCTCCTCCTCCTTCACCTTTTTGTTTCTCAGCCGGTGACAGAGACGGTGACATAGAGTGCAACGATGTTGCGCCCGTAGTCACACTGGCAATCGTATCCACTCCAGCACTCGGTGGAGCACTGTCGTATGCGCTGCCGTCCGTTTCCTCACTCAGGACGTATGCTTGGTCAAAGTCAAACCGCATCACTCTCCCAACCTCTTCGTTCCATGCCAAGTTGCTCTCACGTGGCTCGTCTTCATCACGAAATCCAGCACTGAACAGCTCTTCCATTGTCTTGCCCGACTCCTGCTCTAGATCAAGATTATCTGATAATAGCCCGTCTTGCTTTAAGACCAAATATTCGTGAAGGTCGCGCCCAGCATACGACATCAACATTAAGTATCCAGCAGTTGAGCACCATTGTGGGATAGGGAAGGTTTCCTCCAATTCGACTATACCAAGACAGACCGGAATCAGCAGGCCTTGAAATGGCCGTAGTTTGTCGTAAATGGCTTCTTCGTCTTTCAAATACCACTCACCGTGGGGCTCCACAGCTTTGGCAACAAACGTGTAGCCATAACCTGTTACAGTTATCTTGAAGAGTACCCCATATCTCCCATGATATCCATACTTATACAGGGATTCGCAGTCTTTGACCAAGTTGTTATTCAGCTGTACATTCACCAGATCACGAAGAGCTGACGCAGTCAGCCTGTGGCGGTCTGCCATCGTATCCAAACTGTCCGGACGGGCGTGGAGTTTTGCGTTTGGACATTTTACATCGACTGGAAGTTCATCACGAAGACCTCGAAGGCACGCCTGAGTGCAGTATGGTAATGACGGGGGCTCAGCCACATAGGAATCAAAGCCGGCGGTCGTCTTTGAATTCTTGCTGCCAGTTGACACTGATCCAAGTGATTGATTCATGTCATTCATACTGTTCATAGAGCGCGTTAAAGGTCCTAGGGTATTACTTCTGCTCGGCCAGCACGGCAAACTGTTTGTCGCCGCTTTGATCCAGTCACTCTCTCGTTTACTGCGGCGAAGAGCGAGGAGAATCAAAGTCACCAGGTACGAAATTGCCGTCTTTGAGACTGGGCGTTCGGGTCCTGAGGCTGGGCGTTCGCGTGACCCCTCGGCGACGTTTGGTCTCAGCAACGGAAATGCCCGCCAATAGTACTGCAGTATGCTCGGATCATCTCTCGGAACACGCAACAAGAACAACCCTTCGCCGCAAATCAGGTAGCCATATTCCAGGCCTGCAGCTATCATGTAATCGTATTCTTGGCTGAGTGCACTAGCGATGAACACCCATCCTGGCACGTCACCATCCAAGGTCAGAGACTGTGCCGCTGCGGAAATGAAGTTGTCGTGAGGAGGTGTTGACATAACTTCCTGTACTGTTGATCCCAGTATTTTATATGCCGCTTTGTAGTCACTAACGAGAAGCTCCGACCAGGCAGTTGGGTTTTTGTTGCGGGATGCTGCAGATAGCCAGCGGTCGGGGCGGTCGAGGCAGTCCAGAAACGCAAATCCACAACCACTCTGCTGTGTGTCCACCTCTTGTTGCAGGTCTTGCAACATCTGGCTGCCAGAAATATGACTCCCCACGTTGGTACGGTGGAACTCGACGGATCTGGCCGTACGGTCATTGGAGATCTCCAGGTACTTACATACAATCTTCTGGACTGGATCTTCAATGAATTTTTCAATATATTCGCAGAACTTTCCCTCAGAGAATAAAAGAGGGGTTCCATCGCTGTTCATGGACTCCATCACAACTATAGAAGGGAAACAAGCGCCACCGTCGGCAGCAAATTCACTCACAACCTCTTCATATATAGACTGGTGCAGGCCCTCAAACTCACTCCATGGTTGGAAGTGCTGCGGATAAAATTTCCCAACCATCCGTGTAATGGCACGAGCTGGGCGTGTCGTCGGTATGGTGAATCCCATCGACATTTGCTGGTCTACACCTCGAATGTAGTCCAATAGTGTTGTGTTTTCTAATTTCCTCTCAAGTTCCAGTATCCGTCGTCGGAGATACTCGTCTCCTGACATCGTGGGACACGTGAGCCTTGTCAGCGGTTAGTTGATAACGAAATGAGTACAAATATCAATGCTAGTTGGATCTTCTATTAGATTTTGATCTCTTCACGCGCTGGGTGGGTATTAGAGAAGGTTGGAGAGGAAGGCAAACTGACCCCATTTATAACAGTGATCTGACCTAGCACTAAAATACTCCCATAAAGATTGCATTCGACGATATTATTATATATAGTAGCACTTGCTTCCAAGATTATGGGAGGTGTAGTGTTTATCGAAGTGTGTGCTGAGGTCGTTCTCTACCCTTCTAGTAGCACTGAAATACCCAGTGGTACCGCAGTACACAATTTATTCTATTAAGAATGCATTGATGTCGTACACCCCCTGGTTTGTTTATTATATATAGATGTCTTCTCTAAGACGTTCTCTACCTGTTACTACCTATTCTATTTAGACGATTTTATGGTACTAGGGCTAGGTTCAGATCACTGTTATAAATGGGTCAGTTTGCCTTCCTCTCCAACCTTCTCTAATACCCACCCAGCGCGTGAAGAGATCAAAATCTAATAGAAGATCCAACTAGCATTGATATTTAACCTTCCAACCATGGAGTGAGTTTGAGGGCCTGCACCAGTCTATATATGAAGAGGTTGTGAGTGAATTTGCTGCCGACGGTGGCGCTTACTTTTCTGCCACAAGCGTGATCGAGTCTATGAACAGTGGTGAAATTATTCATTTATCCACTGAGGAAGATTTGGCGAAGTTTGTTCAAAAATTCATTGAAGAACCGGCCGAGAAGATTGTATGTCGGTACCTGGAGATTTCAAATGACCCTACAGCGAGATCTGTCAAGTTCGATGGTAGCGGCACGGAGATTAATCTTTCCGGTAGCCAGATGATGCAGACCCTGCAACAAGAGTGTGAGCAGCAGCAGTCTCAGTCGAGACGGCAGGGAACTCGTACAGGTGGGTATCTGAACCGCCGTCCAGATCGCTGGGTAGTATCATCCCCCCGCAATGCCACCACCTTGACCGAGCTTCTCGTTGGCGAGTACAAAGCGGCGCATAAAATGCAGGGATCAACCATACAGAAAGTCATGTCTACACCTCCACGCGACAACTTTATTTCCGCAGTGGCACAGTCGTTGACGTCGGATCGCTCCGTGTCAGGATGGGTATTCATCGCTTGCGCGCTCTGCCAAGAATACGATTACATGATAACGGCCGGTCTGGAATATGGCTACCTGGCTTCCGGCGAAGGGCTGTTCCTTTTGCATGTTCCAAAAGATGATCCGAGCATACTGCAGTACTACTGGCTGGTATTTCCCTTGACACGAGACGTCAGCAGGGGGGTATTCGAACACCCTCCCGAACACCCTCCCGAACACCCACCCTCAGAAGCGCCCATTTCACACTTGGTGACTTTGATCAGGCTCGCACTCCTATCCAAGCGACGAGACAAGGATTGGATCACGTGGGCGACAAACAGTTTGCCGTCCTGGAAGGAAAAAAAAAAGGCTCGGAAACCTTTGGTGCGCCTGCGAATTATTTACGATTGTGAATATCTATTATGATGAGAGAGGGTTTTTTTCCTTAATTTTTATATGACCATGTATCGTTATATCCAAAATTAATTAATTAATTTATTCACGTGTTAAATGGATTCTACCAAAGGAAACAAAGTCTGAACTGCATTTAGTAGCAGGATATCTTGGGCTACGACCCAGATTTATTTAGACAATATGCAAGAATGGAAGCTGGCTCAGAGTATAGATATTTCTCAACAACGATTAGAAGTGTTGGTAAAGCTTCTTAGACAATATGGCTTTCTGTGGCTAGACAGCTGCACTAGAAGTACCACAAATAGTATCTATGCTACGACCAAACACTTCTTAGGTTTGGTAGATATATACGGTTTGATGGGTAATGCTCTCAAGGGAAGATCGTATATCAGTGGAAACTCTGGTCGTAACATCGTCTACAGAAGAGCAAGTCATATTCGAATTAACGCTTTCGATCACTATGATTGATTGCAATTATTGTACTCGATCGATTGATGGTGTTACGTTGATCAGCTATGTATCGGATAGTACCCACAAGTAATATCTGAGTTATTCGCTCCATATTTCTGGGATACGGGAGAGGAGGTTAAAAAGAGACGAGGTCAGACAAAATGGGGGCAATAAATACGCAAGTCAAAATTAGCGCGAAGAAGCAGTGCTATGTAATTTACTCAACGAGCCGCATTTAATCCGTATCGCTACGCATGTAACTTAGGGTTTAATACCCTTTCCAACAATATGCGTAGTGTTCACGGGAAGTGTCCAACGGGGGAAGAGGTCTTGGGATGGGTGTCGAGCCAGGCCACAACGTCAGCAGCATGGACGCGGTGCTGCTCACGCTTCATAGCGTAGATTGAGTGTGTCCATGTCTTATCGTAGTAGACGAGCTTGTGATCCGAGACATTGAGCAGCTCGTAGAATTCCTTAGTAGCCTCGGGCGAGTTGATTGTGTCTTCAGGGGTACAAAACAGCACGACAGGACGGTCCACAAACTGTGCAACGTATAACGGATCCTTGAGATCGCGTCCTCGCTTCAAGTACGCGGCTGCCTGCTCGGCTCTCGTGATGAGCTGCACCATAGGGTCGTTGCTGATGAACTCTTGGATGGCGACATCGTTAGTGATGGCTGGCATGTCCCAGGTGACCTTGGCCGAACGCGAGGGCCACCATGTTGCCAGGATATTGACAAGGGCCAACTCGATGCGACTCGGAACCACGTCAGGATGAGGCTCTACCAGTGGGTTTATGGAAATGTAGCCGTCGAATCGCTCCCGGTACGTGCCCTTGATGCCGTAGCACAGCGTGATACCACCACCGACCGAGTGGCCCCACAGGTATAGCGGGCCAGTGTAGTTGTCGGCCAGTGCTTGAGTCTCGATGACCTGATCCAAGTCGTGGTAGACGTGGTATTCGTTTGTGACACCAAATGCTTCGGGTGATGGCGAGGTGCGTCCTGCTCCACGCTGGTCGTAGCCAATGATCTCGTAGCCCTCAGCAGCTATAAGTGGCATGAAATGGTCGTAGAGGCCCATGTGTTCGGAAAATCCATGATTGTATACGACGCGGCCCTTCACCTCTGTACCTTTGGGCACCAGGTACTTTTTGACGTATATCTTGAGGCCATCGGGTGCCTCGATCCACTTCTCCTCAGTACCAACATCGGGAAGCGACGCTTTTGTCTCGGCGTCGATAGCGTCGAGCGAAGAGGACCAGTGTTCAGGCATTATTTTGGAATGTCAGGAACGATTAGTGATCTGGGTGGGCATTGCGTTATATATGTTAATAATCTTGGCACGACGGAGTCTCGATTCCGCCAGGGTCCAACTCCGCACCTTTTTTCGTATAATGCGCGGCTACAGTATCGTGACACGAGTTGGCCGGTTCGGATGTCATTGAAAGCCGTGGTTGGTGGTCTCGGCAGTGAATATGGCCTCGAACAGGCTTGATACGATGAAGTAGCCAAGATCTATAGATGATGGGCTCATCCTGTGAGCAGGGGCAGTGAGACAGAAGTCTGTGTATTGTGGAAACGTCGAACCTAACGATATTCCTACTATCTCGAGCTAATGCCAGGGACACTGTAGTACTAATACCCGTTAGTAACAAACGGCATCCCAAGATCAGTAAAGAGGCATCTAATTGTAGGAAACCCCCTACGAATTCTGTTGTTAATCCGACTGGCAATCCCCAGGCTTGATACCCACGTAATTCTGTTAGGTGCATTTAGACTGCTAGTAGCTATTGTATAGACTGTTAGTAGTTAGTTTATGCTGGTAATAACTATTCTATATACTGTTGGTAGCTACTCGCAAGACATGTCGTATAATTCACTATTACTCCTGTCCAATTCGATGCTCCAAATATCATATCCTCTTGAGCATGCCTATATACGGAGTCCCAGTTCTAGTCACCCACCAACTAATTACTATCCCTATAGATACTCTACCATCTACTTTCTTCAATATAACAGCAACGGTTAGTGTCTTAACCATCCCGGAAATAGTCTCATTTATGC
Organism: Sugiyamaella boreocaroliniensis; assembly: GCA_030575195.1. NCBI lineage: Eukaryota > Fungi > Ascomycota > Dipodascomycetes > Dipodascales > Trichomonascaceae > Sugiyamaella > Sugiyamaella boreocaroliniensis. The sequence goes on along the minus strand of JAJMIE010000017.1, from coordinate 136,699 downwards.
AAAGCGCCCACCTGCCACCCTGATGTACCCTTAATGGCCCTCACGACACTTACGACCTTACGTACCCCTTAGTAACGCGGGCCAGCCGCGTGGATGTCTCCGCCCACGCTAGAGGAGGGGAAGTAGCAGAAGGGGAAGATCGCCGTGGGTATCACTATAGGTTGACTGTGTGCCCAGGTGGGGGTACGACCAATTATTTTCATTCTATTGTCCGTGACCCTTCCATTGAGTAGCCCCCTATACTGCTGTATACTGCTATACTGCTGTATACTGCTATACTGCTATACTGCTGTTGCACCCGCATTCAGCGTGCACGAGCCAGCCACCAATAGCGGCCATTCCATAGTGAGAAAGTATCGCGCCGTGTGCATCATCAGCCCCACGTCACACGTCGCGTCCAACTATCTTAGACCGTCGACTAAGTCAAGCCCAGCGACGAGTCGATCTAACAAAGCTCTGCGGCGTATAGGCGCCACTAGGAGACAAACCCCCCAAACGATTACCCCCGCCTGTCTCGTTTTACTATATAAACGGCTCCACACCCTTCTCTCTTCCCCCTCCCTCATAAGCAGGTACTGGCCGTATCTTACTGCATATCCCAGCCCTGACGAGGATCGGATCCCGACCCGCACAGTTATACGATATTTTACACCAACTCAACCAACAATCCGCCTCTTTCTACATCCTTCTCTTTTACTCTTGTCACTTGCACTTACCTTGTCCCGTTGTTGACTACCAGCCTGTGCTCTGTGAACCTGTACCGCGGCCTTTAACTGCATTTCCGTTGTGCTTTGTAAGCCCCGCCTCGTAAAACTCGCTTACATTTTATTTAACCGGTTCTCTTTTCGCCCGCTACCGTTCACTCACCACCCACCTCTTTTTGCTGCCTTCCTTCCATCTTTCCTCTTCACGCCATCATGGATTTTGCTGGTCTTTGGGAAAGCTTTGACCTGGGAAGGTCCCAGTGGGCGCTGGATCAGGCAATGAGCCTCAATGAGACCGTGTCTCAGCCTGTCTCGACATTTGTTGAAAAGGCGTGCACCCTGTGTCCAGATCCTCAAGGATGGGGTCCTATTTCCCCCTATCAATTCAACCTCACGCCATGCTTTGTGGAAGCCGTTATTCTCAACTTCCCCAATGCCATTCTGCTGACGATCGGTGCTGTTCAGGCCTACTATCTGCGCCGCGAAAAGCCCACCGCCTCGCCCTTCCGCTGGCAGTTGGGCGCTCGCTTGGCCCTGATTGCCCTGCAAATCATCTTCCAGCTCGTCGTCCTCGCCTCGGCCGTCACCTCGACTCCCAAGCCTCTCGAATCCATCTTTGTTCTGACGCCCATTGTGTCGCTGCTAACGCTCGTCGTGGCTCTGTACATGCATCACATTGAGTACTCAAGAACCAACATCCCCACGGGCTCTCTGCTCTTCTTCTGGTTCTTCACTGCTGTCGCCGGTCTCTTTAAGATCTCTAGTGACTACCTTGTGGGCAACTTTGTCAACTTTCGTGTCGCCAGCATCGTCACCGTTCTGTCTACCGTCAATGCTGTGGCCATTCTGTTTGTCGAGCGCACCTTGAAGCGTCCCATGTCCGCCTACGAGACTCTCCTTGACAACACTCAGCTGAGTCCCTATGAAAAGGCCGACATCTTCTCTCGCCTCTCATTTGCGTGGATGACTCCTCTCATGAAGCGAGGCTATGAGACCTACCTGACCGAGCATGACCTGCCCCCGCTTCCTGGCATGACTGGTACCTCCAAGACAACAATCGAGTTTGAGCGCTTCTGGCAGAACGAGGTCGATACCAAGAGCAACCCGTCTCTTTTCTGGGCCCTCTCCCGTGCCTTTGGTGGCCCCTTCATTGTAGGAGGCATCTTCAAGGCCATCCAAGACACTCTTGCCTTCACTCAACCCCAGCTGCTGCGTCTTCTCATCAGCTTCGTCAACGAGTACAACGCCCAGGAACCGGGCTCCAACGCGGTGCCACTCTCCAAGGGTCTCGTCATTGCTGCCGGTATGTTCGGTGTCTCGGTCCTCCAGACCCTCGCTCTTCACCAGTACTTCCAGCGCGCCTTTGAGACTGGTATGCGCATCAAGTCGTCGCTCACTTCGGCCATCTTCCGAAAGGCTCTCGTTCTCTCCAACGAGGATCGTGCTCAGAAGTCGACTGGTGATATTGTCAACCTCATGTCTGTTGACACTCAACGTCTCCAGGACCTGTCCCAGTACGGTCAGACCATTTGGTCTGGTCCTTACCAGATCATTCTATGTCTCATCAGTCTGCACAACATTCTGGGTAACTCCATGTGGGCCGGTGTTGCTGTCATGGTGATCATGGTTCCCATTAACCAGTACCTGGCCAACATCCAAAAGACTCTGCAGAAGAAGCAGATGAAGAACAAGGACGCCCGAACGCGTCTTACTTCGGAGATCCTCACCAACGTCAAGAGTCTCAAGCTCTACGGATGGGAACTGCCCTTCATTGCTAAGCTCAACCACGTGCGAAACGACCTCGAGCTTAAGACCCTCAAGGATATTGGTCTTTTCTCGGCTTGTACCTCGTTCCTGTGGAACTGCGCTCCTTTCTTTGTGTCGTGCTCTACCTTTGCTCTATTCGTGTACACTCAGGACCGTCCTCTGACGACCGACATTGTGTTCCCTGCTCTGACTCTGTTCAATCTGCTCTCATTCCCTCTGGCTGTCATTCCTATGGTTGTCAGCGCCATGGTTGAGGCTTCGGTTGCTCTTGGCCGTCTCTGCTCGTTCCTTGTCTCTGACGAGATTCAGCCCGACGCTGTCGACCGTCTGCCTCGCGCAACCTCTACTGGTGAGGATGCTGTTGTTGTTGACGACGCCACGTTCCTGTGGGAGCGCAAGCCGGAGTACAAGATTGCTCTCAGCAACATCGACTTCAAGACTAAGAAGGGTGAACTTGCCTGTGTTGTCGGTCGTGTTGGTTCTGGAAAGTCTTCTCTGTTGCAAGCTATTCTCGGTGATCTGTACAAGACGGACGGATCTGTCACTGTTAAAGGTAAGGTTGCGTACGTCGCTCAGGTTCCATGGATCATGAACGCATCTGTCCGTGACAATATTCTGTTTGGCTGCAAGTACGACCCCGATTTCTACCAGCGTACCGTAGAGGCCTGTGCATTGACCGATGATTTTGCTATCCTGCCTAAGGGCGACGAGACTCAGGTTGGTGAGAAGGGTATCTCGCTTTCCGGAGGTCAGAAGGCCCGTCTGTCGCTTGCCCGTGCTGTTTACGCTCGTGCTGATGTCTATCTGCTTGACGATCCTCTTTCTGCTGTTGATGAACATGTAGGACGTCACATTATTGACAATGTACTGGGTGCCGAGGGCCTTCTGTCCAGCAAGGCCATCGTTCTTGCTACCAACTCTATTCCCGTTCTGTTTGAGGCTGACTCGATTTCTATGTTTTCTTCCGGTCGTATTGTTGAATCTGGTGACCTGGCTACGGTTATGGCCGCCAAGGGACCCATTTGTCAGCTTATCTCTGACTTTGGAAAGAAGCCTCGCACTCAGCCTGCCAGTGATGCCTCGTCGTCCAAGACTGCTCTTGATTCTCCTGTCGAGGAGACTGAGGAGTCTGGTCACTCTGCCCCTGTTTCTCTTCGTGGTTCGGACCTGAACCTTGCATCTGCCCTCGAGTTTGGAAAGCGCCGTCGTCGTGAATCAACTCACACTCTTCGTCGTGCTAGTGTCGCCAGCTTTGCTAAGCCCTCAGTCGATGATGACGATGATTCGAAAGACGAGACGAACAAGGAGCACTCTGAGCAAGGAAAGGTCAAGTGGGATGTCTACCTCGAGTATGCCAAGGCATCTAACCTGTATGGAGTTGTTGTGTACATGTTCCTTCTGCTGATTTCTACGGGTCTCTCTGTTGGTGGTAACGTTTGGCTGAAACACTGGTCCGAGGTGAACACCGGCTCGCACGGTAATCCTCATGTCGGTATGTACCTGGGTGTGTACGCTGCCTTTGGTATTGGATCTGCCCTGTTGATGGTTATCCAGACTATCATCATCTTGGTTTACTGTGCTATTCACAGCGCCAAGATTCTGCACAACCGTATGCTTCTCTCTGTCCTTCGTGCCCCGATGTCTTTCTTTGAGACCACCCCTCTCGGCCGAATCATCAACCGTTTCTCCAACGATATCTACCGTATCGATCAGGTGCTGGCGCGTACTTTCTCTCAGTTCTTTATGAACAGTGTCAAAGTGCTCTACACGCTTGTTGTGATTTCCTTTTCGACCCCGCAGTTTCTTGCGCTCATTGTCCCCTTGGGAGTCCTTTATGTGTACTACCAGAGATTCTACCTTCGTACGTCGCGAGAGCTTAAGCGTCTTGATTCGGTCTCGAAGAGTCCCATCTTTGCTCATTTCCAGGAGACTCTGGGAGGTATCAGCACTGTTCGTGCCTACGACCAGCAGGACCGCTTTTCGTTTGTCAACGAGTCGCGTGTTGATCTCAACCTGAAGGCTTACTACCCTACTATCAGCGCTAACCGTTGGTTGGCGGTACGTCTCGAGTTCATCGGTTCGGTCATCATCCTCGGTGCCTCTGGTCTTGGTATCCTGACTCTTCCGTCGGGCCGCGTTACCGCTGGTATCATTGGTTTGGCCATGTCGTACGCGCTCCAGATTACTCAGTCGCTCAACTGGATTGTGCGAATGACTGTGGAGGTTGAGACAAACATTGTGTCGGTTGAGCGTACTCTGGAGTACTCTACCCTTGAGAGCGAGGCTCCCGAGGTCATTGAGAACAACCGTCCTGCTCCCCACTGGCCGTCGAGTGGAGAGGTTGTGTTCAACAACTACTCGACCCGTTACCGCGCTGGTCTGCCTCTGGTGCTGAAGAACATCAACCTCGATGTTAAGCCCCGCGAAAAAATTGGTATTGTGGGCCGTACGGGAGCTGGAAAGTCGTCGCTCACACTGGCTCTCTTCCGCATCATCGAGGCCGCCGAAGGACATATTAGCATTGATGACGTTGACACGTCTCTTATTGGTCTGAGCGATCTGCGTCACAACTTGTCGATTATCCCTCAGGACTCACAGGTGTTTGAGGGCACTATTCGCGATAACCTGGACCCTGAGGGCCTTAAGGACGATGCTGAGTTGTGGCGCGTGCTGGAGCTTTCTCACCTCAAGGCACACATTCAGACTATGACGGATGGTCTTGATGCTAAGGTCAACGAGGGCGGTTCAAACCTGTCTGTTGGCCAGCGTCAGCTCATGTGTCTGGCCCGAGCGCTCCTTACGCCATCGAAGGTGCTCGTCCTCGACGAGGCCACTGCCGCTGTCGATGTGGAGACGGACCAGGTTCTTCAGGAGACGATTCGCACTGAGTTCAACGACCGTACCATTCTCACCATTGCCCACCGTCTCAACACTATCATGGACAGCGACCGAATCGTTGTTTTGAGTGCCGGTGAGGTATCTGAGTTTGACACTCCCGAAAACCTTCTTGCCAACACTGATTCGCTCTTCTACTCTCTGTGCAAGCGGGGAGGATTCGTTGAAGAGTAAAAAGTTGCAGTTTGTGTTATAGAGAGAGTCGGACTGTAGCATTTAGGACAAGACTCAGCTAATTAAATGAAGTGGTTAGTCTAACTGGTCGTAAGGTAGAAACTGGTTCTTCCATCCACAGTCTATCATAAATTAACGGTATGTAATCTGAGCATGCACCAGCACATTTGAACATGACAACCAGTAGGATAGCAACTCTATAAACCGGGACTACTATACCTGCTTAAGCAAGGTTGTCCACGGCGGCTTCCGGAGGTTCACCGGCATTCGTCTCGACGTTGTGGAAATCCAGAATCTCCGAGTACATCATCACCTTCCAAGTGTCTACCGGAAGGTCAGCGTTGTTAAAGGACCAATCGAACTTCTCCTTGGCGACGGGCTCGTCGGTTGGATCGTGGTATGGCTTAAGATATGGATGAGCGAGAGCCTCGCCAGCAGTGATACGCTTCCGAGGATCAAACACAAGCATCTTCTCCATAAGATCAATGGCCGCCGGGTCACAGTTGCGGAATTTCTGGGCTAGAGGAATACGCTCGCGCTTGGGTAGCGACTTGACAAACCGCAGCGTGTTTTCGCTGCCAATGGTGTCGATAACGTCGTCAGGCGGTGTTCCTAGCAGCTCTGTGATGATACTAAACTGGTGGACGTGGTCCTGGCCAGGGAATAGAGGCTTTCCCTCAAGCATCTCAGCGAAAATGCAGGCAGCACTCCAAATATCGACCTCCACATCATATTTCTGCCACGTGAGCATGATTTCGGGAGCGCGATAGTATCGCGTCGACACGTAGCCAGTCATTTGGGGATCTTGGATTCGAGCCAGCCCGAAGTCGCAGATCTTGAGATCGCAGTTCTCGTTGACGAGAATGTTGCTCGGTTTCAGGTCGCGGTGAACGACACCGGCCGAGTGGACATATTTGAGGCCACGCTGAGTTAGCCACGCGACAGGGAGGGTCGTGTTTGACGAGAGGACTTACAAGAATCTGGTACAGAAAGTATTGGATAAACTGACTTTCCAAAGGTCGCGATGTCAGCAGGCGGTGCAGATCGGTTCCGAGAAGCTCCGTTACAAAGTATCTTGGTTAGGCGGTTCAGAAAGCTTTAGGACATTTATATGCCAGGTATTAACACTCACATATCTTCTAGAGGCGAGATGAAAATGTCGCTGAGACTGATGAGGTTCTCGTGGCGAAGATGCTTAAGCAGCTTGAGCTCGCGATAGGTGCGCTTGGCTAGCACAGGGGTCGAAAAAGGCTTCATGATCTTCTTGACAGCCACGTTCTGGCCCGTCAGTTGGTCCTTGGCCGAACAGACGAGACCAAACGCGCCCATTCCCACGGGATTGAGGTCCACATAGCGTGAAGTGATCTCGAAGCAGGTTCCAAAGATCTGCGTGCGCACAAATTCTGCCATGTCGCGTTTTGTTTGGAGTGCACAAGAGTCTTCTATAGCAGAGCAGGGGGATCGAGTGTGGTCCAATGGCAGGGGAAGCAGTGACACGACGCGGTACAAAAACTAGGCTAGTCAGCGGTGTCTCACTTGGCGCTTTTTCTAGCACTTATCTTTGTTCCTTTGTCGCTGTGCTCACAAAAGCTTGTTAGTTGTGGTTATAAATCGGAGATCGAAACAAACTGGTAATTGACTGCAGCAACCCAAATGGTAAAGGGGCAGGGGTGTTTCGGGGAGTGGGTGGGTAAGGCGGGTCCAAGACCGTTCACGCAGCCTCAAAACGCAGATAAAACAGCCGAGGGAAAAAACAGTAAAGCTAGCCGAAAGTGAACCGTGGATGACTTTCATTTAAACGATTTTGGCTTTGTTTTTCTTTGTTGATGCCATTCGATCCTCGTCGATAGCCGAGGTAAACTCTGATAGGCTTGAGGCATGATTTTTTGACTTTAACGGAACAATACTTGCTAAATAACTTGCAGACTAGCACTTTCTTTGAAATACCTGGAAATATCATTCAGAAAAATCGGCGAACCTATAGCTGAATTTACATTGATACCAGCAACTACAACCTCGTTTGTTCACTTCATGTTTTGCTTCCCTGCCTCCCCGCCATGTTGCTGTTTCATCGTAAACAGTCATGCAGTGTGAGATGCCTGTTCATGCATACCCGATGCAGGGTCCTTGACAGTGTCGGAACGTTGGCGCCGTGGAGCGGGTACTTGCACTCGACAACTAACGGCAGCAGTTTTCTAATAAGCTCTACAGACTTGTACAGGTCTCTGTCAGAGTGCCGTGACCGATCCGCAGCTGCCGGGATGCCGCTGCCGCCTGCACCCCTCGGCATGCAGCAACATAGCAACCAGCAACCTTGGGACACATGGGCCTGTACGAACCATCCAACCGAGGCATCCTACTGGCGAAACAATGGACCACAATAGACCACAATAAACTACAATGGACCGATGATCTTGCCGAATCTGCAGCGCGCATACAGTTTCTTGCGTCTTGGCACCGTCGTCTTGGCTTGCCGATCGTAGGTAAGTCTCTTCAAGGTTCATACATCGATAGGCGGTGCTGTGATAATAAATATTTGTATATAAAAATGCGATTAGCAGGGGAGAAATGAAGATTTATAGTTGGAAGAAACACCAAGTCATACATAAATGATGCAAAGACGCACGGTTGTATCCACCTTTCATCCAGTCCTCTTAGGAGGTGTTAGGGTTTGAAGAGCTGGCGTAGGTCATCCAAAATTCTTGATCTTCTAAGGTAACAGGGGATTCTGGTTGGCACGGATCAGCAATGCTTATAGGTGTAAACTGTCGAGGGCTCCCTGGTCCTGCCTGGGGAGCTGTTGTGGTCATTGATAGTTGACTCGGCCCGATTTTATCATTGGTACTTGATACGCTGTTGGCTTTAGCGCCCTGTTCGTTGAAATTATTAACGTGCCGCAACGCGACGTCGCTTCGACCAAAGCTTTGATCACACCCAGAGCACTTGAACAGCTTGAGGTTTAAGTGGTTAGGGAAGTAATGTCTGTAAAAATCTCTGGGGCGCTTGTACGTCTTAGCTTTCTTACCCTTCTCGGTAAAGCACTCAGTGCACTGGACCTTTTTATCTTTGCCCACCTGCACATAGAAGAAAACAGGATTGTCTTCTGCTGATAAAAATTCCTGATCTAGGAGACGTTTCAGCTGACCAGACAACTCTTCAACAGCATTTCGAGAAGCACTGTTGACCGTCAGCCCGGCAATTTGATTGTCCAAGATCCTGAGCTGCTCTTCAAGCTCATATATGCTGCAGATCTTGGGCACCTCTGGTGTAAGAAGCGTTAAAATAAGCTCAAACTGATCCTGAATGCGTTTTGACGTTGCATCCTCGATCTGAGTAGTCCCATGGGGATGAGAATTCGATTGACGAAGGCCTCTTCTCGGTTTAACCACCCCGTGTCTACCACTTCTCTTCTTGGCTGGTTTCGCTCTAACTTTCTGTTCGGTCCATCTCTCTTTGGGTAGCAAGCTACGTCCGGTGTCCGAGAATTCCTGTACGTGCAGGCCGAATGAACCTTGATAGTTGGAAGATTCAGGTGATAGTATCTGAACTGCCGCGTAGGAGGGGGTATGCGGTGAATGAGAGGGCGTGTAGGCCTCCTCCTGCGCGCCACGAGAAAAGAAATATTGCTGATCGGTGGGAGTTGTTATACCAGCTGTAGAGGCAGGCGACGAGCGCGACGAAGTAGGAGATAGCCCAGGGTCGGTCTCGGGAGTGCTCACTTGTCCGGGGTGATCTCCATTCTTCTCAAGGTAGGCTGGGTTTATGTATTGTGTAGACTCAAGGTACTCGATAGTCGCTGCACCGTTGCCGATGCCACCACCAGTAGGGCTATTAAAAGACTGCATTGTAAGGATTGTAACGATAAGTAAGTGAGATAGACACCAATAGAGATGGTTTAGCCCGAGACCGCCAAGTCTAGTGAGCTTCAGATCGACATTGAGGATGGATCCATAGGTTATATAGTACAAGTCGTTCGTAAACTGCCTGCCCGCTTCCCGTTTCGGATCCATACAGTCCTCCAACCCAACCCAGATAATAAGGTGCATCACTTACCCTAAGTGAAAAAGTCAGCCGTGCCATTCAACGGATGAAGATCGTCATGCATGATGGTGGCATATGCATGCATCAGGGGTAGCTTAAGACCACAAGTGGCCCATCTCGCCACAAGGGCGCGCCGTAACGGCGGGGTCCACGAAACTACACCCCACTTCTGAGTGATTTTTGAACGATCTTCAAGCGCCGCCTCTTCTCGGCGTCTCGATCTATGTCCATCTCCAAACATCAGGCGCAGCGCAAGTTTTAACTGTCTGCCTACAGAAATATGCACGGTACTCCGCTTGGAACCTGCATTGCGATTCTCTAAATCCTCGGACTTCATAGGGCACTCGCTGCAGCAGCAACTTAAGAATAAGGTTGTGTTATGCACAGCCATGTGACAAGTGCACCAGAGGCCTATGAATGGTGAAGAACATGGCTTGTGGGGTTGTAACAGAAGCAATTGATGACTAGCAGTACTCTCTCTACATGTAGTTTGGCAATGTGGCATTGATGCCAATTGATCAATGGTTCTGTCATATGGGGTCCAATCGCATCTCTACAAAAACAAACGACTGAATGGCATGTGAATCCTTGTCTCATTACGTGGCCCTCATGAGCTGTTCCTACATATAGGCGTTCAGCCATGCACTGATCCTAACGCGTAATACAGTGGTGGCCCCGCACCCCCCCGCCCATTGAACCCCTATCCACGTCACGCCACATTGACGCATCATTAACTACAATACAAAGACTCAATGGACTGAAATCGCCTGGCAGCCACCGGTGTAGGTTTGGGGCCGGGTCCCGGCTTTTGTTTTATTCCAAATAAAGAAGAGATCCAAGGTGCACCTCGGCTGCTTCGATGGCACACAAAAAGCAAGTTATTCACATCAAACAACTGCCTTCAGTGTATTTGTTTTTGTTCAGTCGTATAATTATGGTTCTATTGTCTTTGGTAGCTCACACCTCGATACTCCCGCCGTAATTCACCGGCAGATCCTTTCCTCGAGAACTTCCCTCGAAAACTTCCCAAGCCCTTCAGTTCCCTACCCTATCCGATGATCCTGCCGAATCTGCAACGCGCGTTACACGTTGGCGTCGCACAGGTACATCCTAGGCGATCTTCGGTACGGCTATTTAAGGTTCCTAGATAGGCTTTGTTGCAGGCAAAATATTGTGTAATAGACATAGCAGACGTTATATGCATCTATAGAACGAGACACCAAGTCTGGCAATTATATTCCCAGACCCACAGTCTTATCCAGCTTTCGGCGTCGTTCAGTTCTCCTCTGACTGGTACATGCGCTGCAGCTCGTCGTATATCTCTTGAAACTCTGAATCTGCTACCGTGTCGTTCAAATCTTGAAGCTCGGCATCTGTTGCGTCAACAAAAGAGTATGGTCGGCTTTCGTCTGACCTATCCATGGAAGTGGATTGGCGAGAGCGAGCACTCGCTTCTACCTGCGGAGCTGGTGTGGTCATTGTTGCCCTCGGTCGACTCGGCCGGCCTAGCTTGGTCATTCGACGCTTGACCGTCCTGTTCGGGCGAGAAGAGGCTTGAATATGCCGCAAGGTCAAGTCTCTTCGACTGTAGATTTGGTTACATCCAGAGCATTGGAACACCTTAAGGCTTAAATGACTGGCGAAATAGTGTCTGTAAAAATCTGTGAGGCGACAATAACTCCTGGTATCGTCAGGTTTTTTGATTAAACACTTCTTGCACCTAAACTTGCTGCGTCCGCCAAATTTCTCATATGACATGACAGGATTGACTTCTGCTGATATCAATTCCTCCTCAAGATCAAGAAGACCTCGTAGCTCAGTTGACAACTCTTTGACAGCGATAAACGAATTACCTTCACCACTGAATTGTTCAACGTCATTGTCCAAGATCTTGAGCTGCTTCTTAAGCTCATCTATGTCGCCAACGTTCTGTGTCAATGGTGGAAGAAGCGATAAAATGACTTCCACCACAAGCCAAATACGGTACGATGGGGACGACCCGATCTTAATAACTTCGGCATCGGTATGAAGATTCCATTGAGGAAGTGCCATTGCCAGAAATAGAGATACGCTATGATGGAGAGTAGTACGATAAGTGTGCCAGTAATGCCACTAACTGACTGCTGGGAAGACAACAAGAAGGTTATACGCTTATATTTATAGAATGTCAGCAAGGGTTTTTTTTACCTAAATGCAGGCATCCAAATTGAGATTGCCTGCACCAAAAGAAAATAGTGGCTTTACTACGAAGCTGCCATTGTCCATGCCACTTTGCGCCATGTCAAGTTACTTGAATGGGCCGAGTCACAGGAGCGGAGTTGACAAGACCACTGTCAGGTTCAAGACCTTTGAACAACCTGGGAGCACTACTTCCTCTCAATAAGCGGCTAACTCCGCTAACGGTGCCATGTGGCATGATAGCAAGACCCCGAATTCAACCTTAGCATCGTGCTGCGCGCAACAACAGATGCTGCACACGCCGCATTTGTTAAGATGGGCATCTAATAACAATCTGTTGGGTGGTGAAACGATTTCTTGTGGGGTAGTACGGGAACAATTGGCCATGAGAAGTACTCTACATTTAGTCTACAAGCTTGCATCGTTCTTTCCAAGGGGTCTATGGCTCTGTTGCAAAGGGCGGAATCTTAAGTTGCCCAGGTACCCATGCAAATAGCGCTACTACAATCCACACCCCTGGTATACACAGATAAAAACAACGTAATTCCTACTATCATACATTCCACCCATTACGCCACAAAATTGTATAAAATCAGACTCAATTGTGTATATTTCTTGGTAACAATGGGCGTAGGCTTGTGGCGAGGCTTCTGGCATCGCCGCCACATGCACGAATAAGCCGATCTAGCCGATCATCGGAACGGCTATTCAAGGTTCACACCAGATAGGCAGTGTTGCTAACTGTGTATTACGCAGCAGAGTTATAAGCGTCTATAGGCGTGAGACACCAAGTCATGCATAAATTATTTGCAGTATTAGCATCTCGGTGTCGTCTAGTCCTCTTACCACTGGTATAGACTTTCTGCCTCGTCCCGTAACGTTTGAAGCTCCGGATCTGCTGCGGCTATAAAAGAGTCTTGTTGGGTATGCTCGGCACTCTTCGTGAATGTATATTGGGGAAGGCGAGCAATTTGTCTTAGCTGTGTCTTAGCTGCGTAGCTGCCGTGATCAATGTTTCCCACCACTGTCTACTCGGCCCGGCTTGATCATTGGTTCTTGAGCTTCCCTCTTTAGCCGCGAAGACCTTAATATGCCGCAGGGCCGCATCTCTTCGACCAAAGATTTTATCACACCCAGAGCATTGGAATACCGCGAGGCTTGAATGAATAGTGAAAAAGTGTGTAAAATCTTGGATGCGCTTGTAACTCTTGGAAATCCCAGATGGTTTGTTGATTAGACACATCATGCACCCGATCCTGATATCACGGCCGTCTTGTTCGTGAAATATGACAGGATTGAATTCTTGCATCGCTCCCGGGCTCTCAACGAAACTTCGTAACTGACGGGACAACTGAGTGGCAGCATTTAGAAATTCACCCTTAACGTTCAATCGCTCAATCTCACTGTCCAAGACGTCGAGCTTGTCAGTAAGCTCTTTCAGCGGATACACAACGAACATCGATCCCTCCAGCGCAAGAAGCGATATAATGGCTTCCACTGCAAGCTGAACTTTGTGTGATGGGTCATTCTTGATCTTAACAACTTTGGAATTATTGTGAGGATTCCGTTGAGAAAGCGCTATTTTCGCTTCAGCCACATTCTCTGTTGCCTGTTCCTCTCTATCCTCTCTCTGTTTGGTCTTCCTCTCTATGGCCTTTCTCTCTTTGGTCTTTCTCTCTGCACATTCCTGTACTTCCACTCTGCGTAAATGGTGATACTCCAAACTTGAAGCAACAGACGATCTTCTAGACAGGTTGGAAGATAAGGAAGCCGTGGAAGATCTTTTGGAAGGTCCCGGTGACATCATTGGTGTAGACGAGGCATGTCTTGTCCAGCTGCCTTCCCCATGTAGTGACAGATTCTGCCAATGAGAAGACCATGCTTCTTCAATACGTTGAGTACCGCGAGACATCTGATCGCTGTCCCAGTTTGAGAAAGAAGATGTTCGAGATAGTTCAGCTTCACCGACACCATCCATGGAGTTGCTAATCCCGACAGCGTCAATGATATTAGGGCGGATTGGGTTGAGAAGCTCGTCATTAGACTCCTGGTTTCCGGATACAGAAGTCGTTGAAGATCTTATTGAAGGTCCCGGCGACACCATTGGTGTAGATGAGGCATGTCTTGTCCAGCCACCCTCCCCGTAGAATGACGTGCGCTGCCAATGAGAAGGCGAGTATGCTTCTTCCATACGGTGAGTGCCTCGAGACATCTGACCGCTGTCCCAGTTTGAGAAAGGAGATGTTCGAGATAGTTCAGCTTCACCGACATTATCCATGGAGTTGCTAATCCCGACAGCGTCAATGATGTTAGGGCGGATTGGGTTGAGAAGCTCGTCATCAAACCTCCTGGTTTCCATCGACAGCAGTGGTAATGCACCTAGACATCACTGATATCACTTCTGGAGTTCATACTTTTGGCAGCTTCAATGTCATTAAGAAATAATGAGTTGGTATCGAAATCACCCCATGGCTTCCATCAACAGCAGGGGACTCTCCCTCAGGAGGGCCACGGAAACCGCGGCTATCAAGCTTCTCCATTGCAACAACGAGAGTGATGAACAGCGATAGAGATACGGTACGATCGAGAGTAGTACGACCAGTGTGGCCGCAATTGGCTGATAATAAGACATCAAGACATATTTATACACGAGCCCATGCGAGCTCTGAATGCGGCCGTCCAAATTCAGATTGCGTACCGGGGCACTCAAATTAGCGGCGCCCCGACCCAGCTCCACGTCAACTCCTAATGCAGTCACAAAGCCAACCCCATTCATTTGGAGTGAAGCGAATTCTTGTGGGGTAGTACAGAAACGTTTGACCACGAGCAGAACTTCACATGCCGTCTGGGAATGCTCCGTTATTTGCAAAGGATAAATGGTTCGGCTGTGAAGGACTAGAATCTCACATCGCTAAGATAACCTGGCCGGTGACTTCGAGGTAGCGTATGTGGCCTCCGCCACAGGCCACTTCGTCTGTCAAGGGTTGCGCAATGCACTGGTCCTAAACTAGTTCTAGTGTACCAAAAGTTTCGCACGCACTTTTCATCCCACTTAACCTCCTACGGAACTTTATGCTAATTACGCCATGCCTATATAAACTCAGGCACAATTGAGTGTTTTGTTTAATGGTAAAGAGCGTGGGCTTGTATCGAGGGTTATGCATGGTGGCATCGGCAGTCACATGTCAGATAATATAAGAACAAGGGATCAAGGTGCGCACTTCGGCTGCTTTGACGGGAATACAAAAAACAACCCACCCGCACAAATCAGCAAGTATAATGCCAATTTGCCTATTTCAGTATAGTTATTGTGCAATTGTCATTGGTGACTCTCACACCTAGAGATGCTAATAGCAGTTAACGATCAGATTCGTCCACTTCGAAATCTTTCCTAACCCAATATGAAAAGCCACAGTTCACTTCTACTTTCTATTTTACTTCTTCCCATTACAAATCTAATGTCGCGAGTACACGCCACAGAGCAGGACAAGATCCATTGGTAAGTAGTAGTCATGGTAGATTATGTACCGTGAACATCGCCCCTAATCATACAAGATCCCTACTAACAGCAGCTCATTTTACTACAAAATCGGCTCGTGCCGCCACGGTGACAAGTGCGGCAAGAAACACATCAAGCCCGACCGATCCAACACCATCATCCTCCAAAACATGTACAGAAACCCCGACTGCGACCCAAGCATCCCCCGAATGTCGACAGAGGAGAAGCAGAAGTTGTTTGACGACTTCTACCAAGATCTGTACACAGAGGCTGCTTTGATAGGGCCTGTCGAGGATGTAGTAGCAGCTGCAAACACAAACGAGCACCTGATGGGAAATGCGTACATTAGATTCCGGTACCAGGAGCATGCTCGCCGTGCTCGAGACAACTTTAACCAGCGGTGGTTTGCCGGCAAACCTGTCTACTGTGATCTGAGCCCTGTAGCCGATTTCCGCGATGCGTGCTGTCGTCAGAATGATCTCAACGAGTGCAACAGAGGCAACGACTGCAACTTCATTCATCCTCTTCGCCCTACTGCCTCATTATCTAATGAGCTCGAGATGTCAGCTCAGAAATACTGGAATTCCAAAGACAGAGATCGATCTCCAAGCCCCAGCCGCCAGCGCCGTCGCTATTAACTGGTCAGCAGTTATTGGCAAGTATATGTGTAACGCCCAGTGTCACTGTATCACCAGAATCCTGTGATCTATTGATACGGGAGGACTCTTTTCTGGACTCTCTTCTGGAAGATGCCGCACTGCCAATTCTCCAGATCGTTCATGAGAAGCAAGCAGTGGTCAGCCCAAGGCGGTCTCATAACGGTTGGGGCTCTCTTCATAGTCGGGTGCCTAGAGCCTACAGCAACCGACGACTGATCCAAGAAACTCGGCGACTCTCATGCACACGGCACAGAATCATCTGTTTCTCGGCTGCTGTAAAGGGCAGTATAAGAGCAGTTGAGTGCGTTGTTTCGCACAATGAGCCTAAAGCCATGGGTACCCACTGGTCCTACCTCTGGGTAGGGAACATCATGCTTGTATATTGTATATGCAATAACCTTCTCGAACAGGTCGCCCAACCCCCGAGTATATAAAATTCATTGTTTATTTACAAAACGCACGTCCATTTTATCAAACGGTTTAGAGTTGTTTCTTTGTATTTAGTTGTCGTTGCAAGTCCGAGGCGCGACCCGTCAACATGCCCTGGCGATGCCCGCCCATCACCACCACGCGGCTGACGCGTCGCGTTTGTTTATCTGGAGATGGGCATTTTTCAAAGTTACCTTCCTACCTACTACGACATCGTCATAATTGTGGTTCTAGTGTCGTTCAAATCATGGCCCGAGCCCGGACCCCAGACGAGAACGCAGCACCCGCCATGGCAAAACGTGCTGCCACGCTGTTTGATGACAGCGACATGAGCGACTCTTTTGTGGTGGATGATGGAGACAGCGACTTTGAGGATGACGCGCCCAAAAAACCCCTCAAAAAGGCAACCACGAAGGCGCCTGCAAAGAGCACCAAAGCTCCAGTCAAGGCTCCAGTTAAACGCAAAGCTGCTGCTGACTCGACTCCAAAGAGACCCGCAAAGGTTGCCAAGGCTGCTGCCTCGACTGATTCGACGCCCTCTTCGTCGGCCGCGCCTTCTCCTGCCCATCCACTGGCTCCTCTCGATAACAATGCTCTCGAGAGCGGCACTCCCAAGGCCAAGAAGTCCGCGTCGTCCCAATACCAGAAGCTGACGCAGCTCGAACACGTACTCAAGCGTCCTGATACCTACATCGGCTCAGTTGAGCCCACTGAGAGTAACATGTGGGTCTACGACGCCGAAGGCGACTGCATGAAGTACAAACAGGTGTCCATTGTTCCTGGTCTATTTAAGATCTTCGACGAGATCCTTGTCAACGCCGCCGACAACAAGATCCGTGATCCCGAAATGGATACCCTCTCTGTTGATATTGATGCCGAGAACAATGTCATTTCTGTCTACAACAACGGACGCGGTATACCTATTGAGATTCACGAGAAGGAGAAAATGTATATTCCAGAGCTCATTTTCGGAAATCTGCTGACCTCATCGAACTATGACGACGACGAGAAGAAAGTGACAGGAGGTCGAAATGGTTTCGGTGCTAAGCTCTGTAACATTTTCTCGACTCAGTTCACCGTTGAAACAGCCGATGCGTCAACAAAGAAGAAGTACAAGCAGACCTGGACGGAGAATATGTCTAAGATGGGCAAAGCTTCCGTCACCACTGGCAAGAAGGCTGATCAATATACCCGCATTACTTTCAAGCCAGACCTGAAGTTGTTTGGCATGGAGAAGATGGATGATGATATTCTTGGAGTCATGCGCCGTCGTGTCTACGACTTGTGCGGAACTGTCCGTAATGTCAAGATTTCTCTTAACGGCCAGCGCCTCAAGGTCAAGAGCTTCAAGAACTACGTCGAGATGTTTGTCAAGGCTCTTCAGGATCCTGTTCCCGAAGACACAGAGAATGGTACCCCTGCTCTCCCTCAACCAAAGCCAGCCATCGTGTATGAAGTTGTCAACGACCGATGGGAGATTGCTTTTGCTGTCTCTGACGGCCATGTGTTCCAGCAGGTGTCGTTTGTCAACTCTATTGCCACGACAACAGGTGGTACACATGTCAACTATATCAGTGATCAGATTGCCAACAAGATTTCTGAGCACGTCAAGAAGAAGAACAAGAGTGCTCCTATCCGTCTGCCTCAGATCAAGAACAACATGTTCATCTTCATCAACTGTCTTATTGACAACCCTGCATTCACCTCGCAGACCAAAGAGCAGCTAACGACAAAAGTAACGTCGTTTGGTTCACGATGTGTAATTGGCGACGACTTCATCAAGAAGGTCCTCAAGACGCCTATTGTCGAGAACATGCTCGAGATTGCAACACGTAATGCAGACAAGGAACTCAAGAAGCAGGACGGAGGCAAGAAGAAGCGTATTACCGGCTATGCGAAGCTTGAGGATGCCAACAAGGCCGGTACTCGAGAAAGTGAGAAATGTACCCTTGTACTGACCGAAGGAGACTCGGCCATGGCCCTTGCAGTTGCTGGCCTCGCCGTTGTGGGACGTGATTATTACGGCGTGTTTCCACTGCGTGGAAAGCTTTTGAACGTCCGCGATGCTTCACATGAGCAGATTATGAAGAATGCTGAGATTCAGGCAATCAAGCAGATCATGGGTTTGCAGCACAAGGTCAACTACAGTTCGACGAACGGACTGAGATACGGTCACATTATGATCATGACAGATCAGGATCACGATGGAAGTCATATCAAGGGTCTTATCATCAACTTTTTGGAGGCCTCATTCCCTGGCCTGTTGTCGATTCCCGGATTCTTAGTGGAATTCATCACGCCTATTGTCAAGGTATCTGTAATGAGAGGCAAACGCGTCGTTAAAGTTCTTCCCTTTTACACGATGCCCCAGTACGAAGAGTGGCGAGAGACTGAGGGAAAGACTTGTATATGGAAGCAGAAGTACTACAAGGGTCTCGGTACTTCTGATGCCGCAACTTTCCGCGAGTACTTCTCTCAGCTAGATAAGCACCTCAAGCGCTTCGACCAGCTTCGCCCCGAGGACAAGCCATTTATTGAACTTGCCTTTGGTAAGAAGAAGGCCGATGCTCGTAAGGACTGGCTGCGCGCGTTCAAGCCAGGAACTCACTTGGACCCCGAGTTGAATGACATTCCAATTAGCGACTTTATCAACAAGGAGCTGATCTTGTTCTCAATGGCCGACAACATTCGTTCCATTCCGTCAATGATGGACGGTTTTAAGCCTGGTCAGCGCAAGATTCTGTTTGGTTGCTTTAAGCGTAACCTCGTTTCGGAAATCAAAGTGGCACAGCTTGCTGGTTACGTTTCTGAGAACACCGGATACCATCACGGAGAGCAGTCGTTGCACATGACTATCGTTGGCTTAGCTCAGGATTTCGTTGGTAGCAACAACCTTTACTTCCTGATGCCCAATGGTGGTTTCGGTTCTCGTGCCACTGGTGGTAAGGATGCGTCTGCTCCTCGTTATATTTTTACCGAATTGAACTCGTTGACGCGTCGTGTTTTTAACGCCAATGATGACCCCCTTTACAAGTACATGGAGGAGGACGAGTCAACAGTTGAGCCCGAGTGGTACGCTCCTATTTTGCCGACGCTGCTTATTAATGGTGCCGAAGGTATTGGTACTGGTTGGAGTACGACGGTTCCCCCGTACAACCCAGAAGATATTATTGCAAACCTGCACCGCCTCATGAAGGACGAGCCTATGGAGCCCATGGTGCCTTGGTACCGTGGTTGGACTGGATCGATTGAGCGTATTGCTCCCGACAAGTTCCGAATCTCTGGAACCATCGAGCAGATCGATGACACAACTGTTGAGATCACAGAACTACCCGCACGCATGTGGACGCAGACCATGAAGGAGTACCTTCTGGACTCGATTATCAAATCGCGATCCGAAGGTGGTTCTCAGAACAAGGAGTGGATTGAAGACATCTCTGAGGAACATGGTGTGGGAGTTAAGTTTGTGGTGACGTTGTCAAAGGCCCAGATGCAGAAATCCCTTGAGGAGGGACTTCTCAACCGATTCAAGCTTACAACAACTCTGAGTCTTGGTAACATGGTTGCTTTTGATCCTCAAGGTCGTCTGCGCAAGTACGACACGCCTGAGCAGATTCTATCTGAGTTTTACTATGTCCGGCTGATTCTGTATCAGAAACGTAAAGATCATATGGCAGAGCAACTCAAAAACCGTCTTGAGAAGATTTCCAACCAGGCACGATTTATCAAGCTTATCATTGAAGGCAAGCTGAGGGTAGCCAATCGTCGTCGGGTTGAAATCGTCGCTGAGCTTGAGGAGCTCAGATTTCCTAAGTTTGGACCCGACGGTATCCCTGTGTATGACTGGGATCCTGTTGAAACGACGGAGATTTCTGTTGTTTTGGATGAGTTCGAAGCTGAGAATGAGGGAGATGATGAGTCCGCTCCAGCCCCCGTCGATGTCAACAAGCCGAAGCTGGCAACCTATGACTACCTTCTCAGTATGGCCATTTGGTCGTTGACTCGTGAGCGCTACGATAAGCTGCTTCAGCAGCAGGGTCAGCGTGAGGAAGAGCTTAACCGACTACTTAAACTGTCGGCCAAGGATCTCTGGAAGATCGATCTTGATGAGTTCACGGAGCTGTGGCACCAGTTCCTCGCTGAGGACAAAGAGAAGCGCGAGTCGATGGTTCCCGAGGGCAAGAAGGGCAAGAAGAAGGCGAAGCCTCGTGCCAAGAAGGTGGTGGTTGACGAGGATTTCATTCTTGGAACGAAGACCAAGAGTGCTCCAAAGAAGGAGTCGTCGTCGTCCGCTTCTACTTCTGCCAAGATTGAGGAGGTGAAAGAGGAAGATGCCAAGCCCAAGTTGAGCAAGCAGCCTGTACTGTTTGGTCAAGGAGCCAGCGCTCTATTTGGAAGTCCCATCAAGAACAAAGATGATTACATTCTCAACGAGGATGATCTTCTTGACGACTTTGCCGTGCTGTCCAAGGGATTCAAGCATGCAAGCAAGAACATCCCCATTTCGCCTATCAAAGTTGCCAGCACATCTTCGCCTGCTGTGACCAAGTCGTTTTCGTTTGCTGACGTCGAGGAGGACATTGCTTCTAATGCGAAGGCTGCCCCTAAAGCTAAGGCTGCTCCTAAAGCGCCTACTAAGGCCAAGGCCAAGTCGAAATCGCCATTCGACGACGACGATGATGACCTGGACGAAGCCAGCTTTGATGACGACAGTGTCGAAGAGGTGGTGACTCGTACAGCCCCTCGTGAGCGTCGTGCTGCCAAGAAGGTTGTGTACAATCTGTCTGTTGATGAAGATGATGAGGACGAGGATCCCAGCGAGTTTATGGATGTCTCTGACAGCGACTAATGTGCAAGTGTCTACAGGTACAACGGTAGTTGCTATGTATTGAATGATTAATGATGGGTATGGTTGTGTAGAACTAGTCGAGTAGGCTAGGATGATGTCTTCTATTGCTGTTAATAAGCACTTCTAGATATGAGGACAATTTTTACCTAATACACTTTTCACTGGTGATCTGTTTTGCCAATTGCCTTGTAATTCCAGTTAGTACAGGTGGGTACAAGCAAGACGAGATACCAATGGTATTAAGGACAGAGGGGGTTAAGCTATTGTTATGCTATGTTATGTCGCTGGAGTGACTCGTACAGAGCTGTCGGAACAATTAGGAGCGGCTATCGAGTGGGGGTCACCGGCGATGGCATTGAGCGGTCAATAAGAGCAAGGAAAAAAACTAGGTAAGAGCACATAAAAGGGCAATTCAAACGCAATAATGAGCAATTGAGCCTTTTCAACTGATCTACTCGCAGTTACAATAGGCTGAAGACCGTCGTAGAGGCTGGTTCGTCCCCCACACCCCTTACCCAGCGGAACAACTCGTCCCAACATCTTTTTTTTCCCGACTAGATCCTTAGGAAGCATCCGTTGTTACTCAATTGACCTGCTGTTTTCTGCTCAATGTCGGCCGCCGTGATGTTTTCGCGCCGGGCACTGACCCAGGCTGCCTATGCGTGAGTTCCGCTACCTTCCGTCAGCCTCTATACCCCCGCTAACCTAGTGCCCGTGTGGCTCCCACGTTTGCCCGACTCTACGCGTCCAAGTCGTTTCCTTCGCACACTGTTATCAACATGCCCGCCCTGTCGCCAACCATGACTCAGGGAAACGTTGGTGCTTGGCAGAAGGCTGTTGGTGACAAGCTGTCGCCTGGTGAAGCTCTTGTTGAGATTGAGACCGACAAGGCCGCCATGGACTTTGAGTTCCAGGACGAGGGATACCTCGCCAAGATCTTGCTTGACACTGGCGCCAAGGACATTCCTGTTGGAAAGCCCATTGCTGTTTATGTTGAGGATGAGGGCGATGTTAAGGCCTTTGAGGAGTTCACTGCTGCTGATGCTGGTGAAGCTGGGACTGCTGAGGCCCCCAAGACTGAGGAGTCCAAGCCCGAGGAGCCCAAGGCTGAGGCTTCTTCGCCTGCCCCTGCTTCTTCTTCTGCTCCCGCTTCTTCGACTTCCTCCGCTCCTACCGACCGCATTCTCGCCTCGCCAATTGCTAAGCTGATCGCCCTTGAGAAGGGAATCCCCCTCAAGGATGTCAAGGGCTCGGGTCCTGGCGGCCGTATTATCAAGCGCGACGTTGAGAACTGGAAGCCCTCGGCTGCCGCTGCTCCTGCTGCTGCAGCTGCTGCTCCTGCCGGAGCTGCCTACGAGGACGTCCCCATTTCCATGATGCGCAAGACCATTGCCAACCGTCTCACCGAGTCCAAGCGCACCAACCCCGACTACATTGTCTCGTCGACGGTGTCGGTCAGCAAGCTGCTCAAGCTGCGTGCTTCGCTCAACGCTGCTTCTGAGGGCCGCTTCAAGATCTCGGTCAACGACATCCTCATCAAGGCCATTGCCATTGCCAACGAGGCCGTTCCCCAGGTCAACTCGGCTTGGCTGGAGGCTGAGGGCGTCATTCGCCAGTACAAGAACGTCGACGTTTCGGTCGCTGTTGCCACCCCCACGGGTCTCATCACCCCCGTTGTCCGTGGTGTCAACAACAAGGGTCTCGCTGCTATTTCTGCTGAGGCCAAGGCCCTCGGAGCCAAGGCCCGCGACGGAAAGCTCACTCCTGAGGAGTACCAGGGTGGTACCATCACCATCTCCAACATGGGTATGAACCCGGCTGTGTCCATGTTCACTGCCATCATCAACCCTCCCCAGGCCGCCATTCTCGCTGTCGGAACCGTTGAGAAGCGCGCCGTCGAGGACCCCGAGTCCGAGTCGGGCATTGCCTTTGACGACGTCATGGCCGTCACTGCCTCTTTCGACCACAAGGTTGTCGATGGAGCCGTTGGTGCCGAGTGGATCAAGGCCCTCAAGCGCGTCCTTGAGAACCCTCTGGAGCTGATGCTCTAAGAAACCTAACGAACCCCCGGGCCGTGCCTCTGCCAACTTCTCGTTTTGTACTGTAGTTCCTTTTATAGGTGCCTAGACCGTCCGCGAGACCTGTATATCGTTTAAAACAACTACCACGAAGTAAAACGTGCCGGTAAAAACTAGAATATAGTACATTAAGATTATGTTAGATGCCATAGGTATGCGATTTTGTTTTATAGCCACATCTAAGCGTGAAGGCCTCGATCCAGCCAAGGCCCCAAAAAACTGATTCTGCTCCTTCTTCCACTGTTTTGTGACTTTCTCACCAACCACGTGCGTGGTAGTTGAAGTCGAGATTATCCTCCTCGAGATCCTCTTTCCACGTCGAGATCGTTGGCTCTTCAGGTCCAAGAGATCGCAGACGCTCGTTGCGACGCGCTGTTATACCCATACCAACGACTCCAGTGGACGTGTGACTTCTGCGCAGAGCTCCCTGCGTCATAGTAGGACTCGTTGACGAAGACGACGACGTCGACGTTTGCTTCGCAAGCGGCATTGTCTGCTGCCTCTCCCACAACAAGTGGCGGCGCAGGGACTCAGAAAGCTCGGTAGCAAGCATGTTGCGACGAGTGGACCGCGGCGACATGGCACCAGGAGGAGGAACATGCATCGCAACAGTAGCACTGAGAGCTCCTTCACCAGCCTTGGCTGGCGGCGGAACGGAAACTGCCGCAGATGGCGTCAAACTCGAAACTGTTTGGCGTCGCTGGAGACGCTGTTCCCGCTGCTCCCGCTTCTCACGGGCCTCCTTCACCTGCTCCTCTACAAGAGCATGATTGTCAAGGAACAACGAAGACAACAGAGACGGACGTATGAGCGGCTTCTTGGGCGCTTCTTCATCGCGAACGAAAAAAGTGCGTTCGTCAAACGAGGAGTCGCTCTCATCATCCACCGAATCCCAGGCGGAATCGTTCTCATCATCATCATCGTCGTCGTCATCATCGTCATCGTCATCGTCATCGTCATCATCATCATCATCATCATCAACATCATCATCGTCGTAATCGTCGTCGCTGTCGTCATAAGCAACAGACTTCGGAGATTTCGGAGATTTTCCAAGCTTTGTCGACAAGGTAGAACGACTTGTGGTAGCAAAAAGCGAAGACCTCTTACGGCCCTCGAGAGGTCGCGGGGACTTTGGAGGATCGACTATCGTCGTTGAAGCCGACGAGATGGGCTCGGCAGACTTGAGTTCCGATACTTCGGTACTGGCGGTGTCTGGATCGCCCGTCGAATCCTTTTTGAGACCGGGAAGGTCTGTAGAAGATAAACTGTCGCCACCAAACTCGCTGTCAGACGGCGACGACTCAATAAAGAACATTTTTTCACGAGGAAGCTTATCAGGGCGTGCCTTGGTTGGCTTCCAATGCTGTGGAACAGCTGTTTGCACAGGTGAGTTTTCAACAACACCCTCATCCATGTCGCCCTGAGATGAGCGCGACTTTTTCAGCCCTTGGTGCTGTTGCCAGGCGTTACGGTTTACAACCGAAATGGAGATATTAGAGGGTGAGAAACCTCGGACAATAGATGTCGAAGTGCCGGACCGGTGTCTACTGCTGAGACGGTGGTCGTCTTCATCATCATCATCTTCTTCCTCCTCTTCAAAGCCAACCCTAGAGAAGCTGCGATTCTGCGGCATGGGCCGTTTCTCGTCGCTACCAGAGAGTCCCAAAGAGTTCTCCCGTCGATGGCCGGAGCGGCCAAATGGTGGTTGTGGCTTTGCAAAAGGCTCAGCAGCAAAACCACCAACACGCGTTGTCGGAGGTTGCGCCATCAGAGGAGGTTGCAGACCTTGATGGCCCTGTGGACCTTGTGGCGGCTGACCAAAAAGACTTCGGCGGTTCTGGCTAGAGCGAATACGCTCAGCAGTTCGCGCGCGCTCACCTTCAGAGTCTTCGCTGTCGTCCTCGCTGTCAGTGTCGATAGCCTGTGAGTAGTCGCTGAGGGACTCGGTAGATGGAGCATCACGGCCCTTAGTGAGGCCAGGAGTAGACTTAGTCTTGTGACTGGACGATTCGGTAGACGAGCTACGAGTTGACTGAGTCTCTTTAATAAGAGAAGAGAATAGAGAGCTGCGGGGCTTCGAGCCCTGCGTGGCTACCTGGACTTCAGATTTGGTAGCAGCGACTTTGGGTCGGGGATGCAATTTTTCAGCAGATGCGCCATAAATAGAGATGTTGGTGTCGGATTTGCGGCTTATCTGGCGGGCTGAAGAAGATCTTCGAGGGCGTGAGCGTGACGACATGCGAGATTTGCCCTTGTCGGGACCAAAAAGCGTCCGGGAGCGGGGTTTTGGCTCGGGTAAAGGCAGCTCTGTAGATGTGGTTGTCATGACGCCGAGTCCTAGGATGCGGGCAGCGGTAGCTCCAGGTTCAGATAGGCGTGAAGGCGCAGCAGAAGTTGAATTGGTACCGGCTCGTAAGGGAGAGGCGTCGAGATGAACGGGAGATGCGCGAGTTAGTGGTGTAGATGGTAATGGTGGTATAGGTCCTGAGAACAGGGGAGCAGACAGCGGCGGCTGCGTGGGGATATTTCGTGTCTGAGTCTCAGTGCGACGGTGAGTCTGAGCGGGAGCCGCAACCGGAGCCGCTGTCGATGTAGATGGCGGAGGGGATGGGTTATTGGCGTTCAGTCTATGGTGCGGTAATTCGGGAGTATCAGGTGCACGAGGGGTCGCTTCTACCACCGGTAGAGGCTGCTGGTCAGATGACGAGTCACCTCGCAGAGTATTGAGACGGTCGGCGAGGCCGTGGGAGGGCAAGTCGGTGTCCAGGGCGTCGCGAAGCTGAACAGCAGGCGTGGGCCGCTGGGGCGAAGATAACAGGGCCGGAGGAGCACCATCATCTGGTTTGGGAATGGTGTCCGAGTGAGGCGTGACACCCGGAACAGCAGGAAGCGGTTTGGGATCGGTCAGCTGGGACTCGGGGTCGCCGGAAACGAGGCTCAACAGTGTTTGCAGCTCTTCCGAAGATAGATGGCGATAGGATCTGGGGCCAGGATGGGCCGGAGCTTGCGGGGTGCGGGGCTCGGGCGGTAGATCCGGGGAAGCAGCAGACGCGTCGTGGAGAGGTGGCACAGCTTCATGAGACGTACAAGTTGTTGATGATTTTGACGAGGTGGTGGCTGTGTCTGAGTCGGGAATAAGAAGTAGTTCACGGTTCCACAAGCGCCAACTCATGTTTTCAAGGCGGCGGCCGTTCTCCAGCGAGTTCTTACACTTGGAGAAGAGCGTCCATAGCGACGACAGGCTCTGCGGATCTGGCGGGTCGGTGTCGAGGTGAGCCGGCGAAAGCACGAGCAGCGGGCGAGAGCCCGCCACGAAGGAAGGCATGACGGGCACTGGCTGCGAAACAGGTGCTGTGGGCGAGGCTGTAGAACTGGTGGTTGAGCAGTGATACAGGCGTTCGTCAGAGTCGTCGGCAGGCGATCAGCGGGTTTGGCCAAAGTGGTTGGTATGTGGGAGAGTTGAAGGAAGAGGTACAGGATGGATAAAAACACTCCTACAAATGCATGGCGAACAACTGAGACGGTTGGTGTACAGGTGCGTCAAAGTTTCTGGTCAAGTGACACGGGGAAAGGGCAGCGGGTGGGTACGGCTGGTGTTGTTGTGGAGAGGTGGGGGTAGGCGGGGCCTCAGAGGTAGGCGGGGCTTGTAGGGGATGGGCTTGAGAGGAATGATGGGGTGGTCAGGATGGTTGTGGAGCATATAAATGATAGTGGGACAGTTTCAATTTGGTTAGGTAGAAGTGGTGTAGGAGTGTATTCTGTTTTTAATTTGTCTGTGTGCTGTTGCCTAGTTGATGGGAGTTTTTGTTGCATGTGGTCTACTTAGTAGATCGCGTGGCCTCTGCTGCTTCTACTGGGCCGTGGCCTGATGCAGTGCCCCCGGTGACCTGCCCCACTGGCCCACGGCTCGTTTTGTACGTGAATACGGGCCCTGCCTCAACAGGGCATTCGGGACATGTGAGCAGCAGCTGTCTACAAGGCTTATTTTTGTTACCCCGCATTAAGAGGTCTGGGGTAGTGACTACTACTTAATGCTGACTGGCTACTTAGAGTGGCTATTAACAGTTAGTTAGCAACGCTTCACTAGGCGTTAGGATGCAGATGAGACTAGTGATAGCTCCGATGAGGTGCCAATCGCGGGTTTAACGGGGATATTTATATTTAGAGTGACTGTAGTGGGGTATAGCAGTTGGTGTGACTTTTAGTGTGGCTTATTAGTGGCTTGAAATTAGTGGTTGGATGATATGAATATTATGGATGGTATAGATAATGTGTCTTGAATAGTTTGGATTAGTGGTATAAACTGGCTAGTTGGTGTAGTTGGTGTAGTTGGTTGAAGGCTGTTGACTGACAACTGACAAAAGTTAAGCTCGGCTGGCTGGGCATGACTGTAACAGGCAGTTCCGTTGTTACTGCAGTTACAGTGCTGCAGCCTCTGTTGCAGGTCTGCAGTGGGTGCAGGATATAGTGATACAGTGGTACAGAGGAACAGTGTGTTGAGGGGGTAGAGTAATGGCGATAGTGAAGACAGTAGGGTCAGTGGGTCCAGTGGGTGTAGCGCAATAGTACAGTGGAGACAATGTGCAGGTTCCATTATATGATAGCAGAGCCACAGGACAGCAGAGCTACAGAGCCAAGACTCCGCAATAGAGTTACTGGCTACAGATATTCCACTGGATCCTACAGAGACTGCTTAGAGATTCTCGTTATGCTACTTATCCTTCTACAGAGTAACGACACGAACAATTGTATTGTAGGTCAATTGGGTAGTTTCATCTGACTTGGTAGAGCCTAGTTTTGTTCAGTTGAACCCCTGTAGTCACTAATACCTTCTTAGTCTTTATTCCACAGGTCAAATCCTGGCAACTTATTCATAACTCCTTCACAATTCCCTCACAACTCCTTCACATTAATGGATTGATAGATTTAATGCTATGTGAAAAAGTCAAGACATCACAACCACTACTGTATGAATGGTAGTACAACATCACCACTTCTCAGCGTAGATCCGCCTACTTGCCGCGAATCCACGACATGGCAGAACTCCACCACGAATGACCCTGCTTCTCGACATCTTCGAGGGTCGAGTCCACACGCTTGCGCGCATCGGCAACGGCATCGTCGGCCTGCTTGCGTGCATCCGAGTACTTGTCGTCGAATGCCTTGCGAGCCTCTTCATACTTGGCATCGGCAATCTTGCGTGCATCGCCAACTAATCGCTCGGCATCCTGACGCGTACGGTCGTACCTCTCATCAAATGCCTTCCTGGCCTCATCGTATCGCTCAATTCCAGCTTGCTTGGTGTGTTCGGCAGCAGATTGAGTCGCTTTCGACACCCGCTCCAGATCCTGACGGGCAAGGACCTCAGCCTTGCGTGAGTTAATACCGTACTGAGTCTGGTACCAATAGACACCAGCACCGCCGGCTGCCACAACTGCTGCTATTTTAACTGCTCGACTCATGACGCACTAGAAGATGGAAACAATCAAGTGTATAAAGTGAACTGTACAAGTCTAAGTTGCCACGCCACAAGTTTTGCCATGTGCTCACAACGTTGCTATGCTGCGGGTTAGGGCCTCCCTCCCCGCACTTCTAATAGCCTCGCCCTTGAGCATGTGACAGGTCTCAGAGGGCACTAGGGCTATACAATTGTCGTATTAGGCCATGAACTTACGAGTGACTTGAAAGGCAGCAGAGGCCCGGGTCCATGTCGTAATCGGAATCGAAGGGTATAGCTGGTTACCGGAACGAAGACAAGGAGAGGGATCGAAGCTCAGATCGCACCTCAGTGATCTGCATTTTAAGGTTACAATTATCCTGGGCACGACAGTTAAGTGTGCCCTGTGAAACTGGGCATTGTCCGCTGTTGGAAACAACATGTAGAACCACTGGGATCACTTATACTTGGCATATCCCCTTAACACTGTACTGTAGCAGTGTCAGTCCTTCTTTCCTTTCGACTCTTTTTCCATGTATTCGATTATCCGCCTAATTTAAAAGCATAACTGCACCCCTGAAAATGATCTCATACAGTCTTACTGCGCTTCTTCGTAACTGTCTCTATCCATGGTAAGTGCTTTGTACACCAGACCACTGCACAACTGATGATAAACATGTATCGATACCATTTGTGATGACGCAATGCGTCCAACCGATCATTAGCCTCTTCGACTGGCCAGCCGTGTCAATGAACTATAATCTTCTAATCTTCTATCTGACTGTAGCAGTCGGTCTGGGACCGATCTGTGACTTATCTAACAAAGCTCCTATCAGCCAGGTCAATTCGTGGACTGAATCCTCTCCTACGGAGCACCTATCTACGGAGACCCTTGTCCCGGCCGTATAGCCGGGCTACAGGCTCCAGCGTCAGCAAAGGCCCTAAAACGCTGAGCGAGGTCGATGCAAAAGCCGATTTTATCAAGCGCAACCAGTCGCTGGTCGACATGGAAGTTGTACAATACCCGTTGCTCCGCGATATAGAATCGGAGTATCGCATTATGCGGATCCCAGAGATTCGTGAAACTTGGCTCAATGTCGCTGAACACGTTGAAAAGCCCCAGACTCCAAGGATCCAAGTCCACGGCCGTATATCTGCTATCCGCCGAGCAGGACGAGGCCTCATGTTCCTAGACTTGACTCAAGATTTTACGAGGCTGCAAGTCGTTGTTAACAACAAGCGCTTAGAACCCAGTAAATCATCGCCTGATCTATTGGCTCTACTGCGTCGCGGTGATATCATCTCAGTTGAAGGACACCCGTGGAAATCGAAGAGCGGTGAATTCTCGATTTTGGCATCGGCACCTCCATATTTACTGACTCCCTGCCTCCACCCACTACCTGTGACGGATCTCAGTGATGCTACTCGCCTTCACAATCGTGTAGTGGATCTAGCCGTCAACGCAGAGGCGCGTGATGTTCTTCGCGCTCGAGCTACCATCATTCAGTCTGTTCGCCGTTTTTTCGAAGACCACGACTTCGTCGAAGTACAAACACCCATTTTGTCGGGTCTTGCAGGTGGAGCCAATGCTGAACCGTTCACAACTTCGTCTCGTGCACTGGCTCAGCCTTCCGAAGAAGCAACGCAGCTGTCAATGCGAATCGCCCCAGAGTTGTGGCTCAAGCGACTGGTGGTAAGTGGATTTGACCGCGTGTTCGAGCTCGGCCCATGCTTTCGTAACGAGGGTATTGACGCTACACATAACCCTGAGTTCACGTCGTGCGAGTTCTACCAATCGTACACGTCACTTCCACAGTTGATCCAGACAACTGAAGACCTTCTAAGGGCCATTATTGCATCTGTACAGAAGAAGTTCCCCGAATTGAATGCTGCTGCCCTCAGTGAGCTCGCGTCGCAGGTTGAGCAGCCACTTCGTCAGATCGATTTCATCTCTGAAATCGAGAAGCAGACTGGCAGCTTGCTTCCTGAAGACCTCAGCGATAGAGAAGCTCTTCTGGCGTTTTGTGCGACTACTGGTGTCGATATCTCACCAGAACAGAGCTCGACTGCTCCGAAGCTTCTTGATCATCTGGCTGCCAAATACATTGAGCCTCAGTGTGTTGCACCAACGTTTGTCATTAACCATCCTGCCATCATGGCGCCGTTGGCAAAGTCTGCTACAGAGATTATCAACGGCGTTCCGCGTCTTGTCTCGCGAAGATTTGAGCTTTTTATCAATGGACGAGAGTACGTGAATGCATATGAAGAGGAGAACTCTCCCGAGGTACAGGCTGCCAACTTCAAAATCCAAGAACAGGACCATCTTGCCGACGCTGAGACTCCTCTCCCAGATCTTTCGTATGTAACTGCTCTTGAGTGGGGCCTTCCACCTACTGGAGGCTGGGGAATGGGCATAGACCGTCTGTGTATGCTCCTTACTGGCTCCAATCGCATTGCACAAGTTCTCTCCTTTGGTACTATCAAAACTGTGAACTACCAGTGATCGTCCTCGACATCCCATGTATATATAATTAATCTACTGCATTTTCCCCATTGTATCCAACATCATTCAATTCTTTATGCTAATCCTCTAACGAATCTATTATGCAACGAGGGTGTGTGCGTGTGTGTTTTTGTAGAACTCCAGTTCACAAGTTGTAGGAATCAAGACGATCCTTTGCGCTCTTAATGAGCATACTGATACGTGTGCTGAGTTCGTAGTCTTCGTCCCAGTTGGCTGCTAGGTCGAGGTACTCGCGAGTAGCAGCAGCATGGGATTTGCCGAACATCTGCCATTCAAAGATGGCTCTCTCATAGAGAGCACTGGCACCAGACCACGGTTCACTCAACTGTTTGTGGTACTGCAGCTTTGTGGGAACACCAGCAGCAGATTTGCCCTTGGCGGCAACGGGAGTACACACCAAGGGAAGGACCTCGGTCTCAATAAGGTCAAAGCCTTCCTGAACTCGGCCCATGGCACGAAGTACAACTGACTGGAGAAGGAAGCGAGCCACTGACTCGGACGAAGTCTCCTCAAATGGCGGCGCAACAGAGCCAGCATGTGCCGTACCAGGCTTGGCAGAATACGACAGAGACTTGAGCGAGTCTTCTAGGTATGGACCATCGCGAGGCATGCGTGAGAAGCCGTTCCAGATGTACAGCACCTCGTGAATCGGCGACGTGCCAATAATGTCAATCAAATTGTCAACCTTTGGCGTCAGAGCAAGACGAGCTTTCCACATGCTAATCTTTCGAGCGACAAATACGTCGAATGGCATCGCCTTGGCCATGAACTTCCGCTTGCCCATCATAGAAGGAGCCTTCTCCATGTACTCAAGAGCCTTCTTCTTAGCCTCTGCAGCTTTAGCGGGATTGGTGGCAACATTTTGTCGGTAAATCTCAACATAGCAGGCTCCAGCCATGTACAGGTAGAACGCATGAGACCAGGTACTGAGATCAATAAGACGCACAAAGTTTGTGGCCGACTCCTCAAAACGGTGCAGAATTACCATCATGATAGTCTTGTCAAACAGCATCAGTCCCTCGACCTGGCGCATCTCAATAGGACCACGCGAGGTGTCGTCGAGAATACGCACGCCCTCGATAAGATCTGTCTGGGCAACCATACGACCCTGCTGGAGCTGCCAGAGAGCACCATTGGTGTACCGAGTGCAGATGCGATCGAGGTCGACGGTGAGACACTTCTTGATGTGAGCCAAGTCAGATTCAGCTAGCGAGCCAGCCTTTGGGGCCGAAATGTGTGACTCGTTTTCGTCAACTGTATCGCTTGCCGCTGTCATAGAAGCGGATGATCCACTGCTGGTGGTGTCGTCTTCCATCTGAATATCTGTGAACTTGATGGGTCCATCATAATACTGGAGCAGGGCCAATAGGGCAATCGATCCGTGAATATTGTCAGTTTTGGCAGCCTTCCACAGCATGTTGAGGCCATCCTCACGGTCACCGTGGAAGCCAACCACGGACATGACCTTGCTGAGAGTAGGAGGGATGATGGACAGGATGAGCTGGAGAATACCGAACATGGCATAGACGCCAGACTCGATGAACTCGTCGACGGATCTGAAGCCAGCCGTGGATGGGTCGGCAGGTAGCGGCTCCGCAGGCTCGGCAGAGGACGTCACCAACGTGTCAGAAGATGCGTTTGTAACGGCCGTCAGCTGCTGGAGACGCCTGGTGCGAGCCGCCTGATACTCGAGTGCAGCCTTTTGTATATCCTTGAGTGTCTCAGGGGAGGGCGGTGTGATGGGAGCAGTTGAGGCTCTGCTCGTCTTCGTCGTAAGCGAAGCGCGACGGGTGCCGTTGCGAACCTGGATCTGCTTGTTGAGCTCGTCGAGGATCTGGTAGGCCTTTCGCAGTTTAAGAAACGCCTTGGCTGCCTCAAGCATGCTTTCCGACAGGAACATGGAGATAGCGCTCATGAGGTGGGCTTCGGCCTGGGTCAGCAGGAACTCTGATCCGGGCGCGAAGCTCGAGGTGGCGATGTTGAGTTTCTGAGCACGCGCTCGGTCGCGCGTCGATGCCTGTTCCGCGTCGTGAAGTGAGTCGATGGCACTGCGGATGACGTCGGGCTCGAAGCCGAGCACGGCCTCGAGGAAGTTGACGACGCCCTGCGCCAACTTGACGTACGTCGAGTTTGAGCCGGTCAGGATCTTCTGGGCTTGTGAGGTGCGGTCATCGAGCACGAGGTCCATGGCACGTAGGCCATTCTCGAGGTCGGTGGCATCACGGAGGGCCTGGACTGCCAGTTCGGCAGAGTCGGATTCTACGGGTTTCGAAGCCGCCTTGAGGCCGAGAGCTTTGAGCATCTCGGGAAGTTTGATCCGGGTACTAGGGAGTAACGGTCAGAGTAGATATGAGACTGGAGTGTGTCAGGGAGTAGTTAGGAAGACTCAGAGTGAAAGGTTCAAGTGTAGAGAGGCGCCGTGGGGGCAAAGTCGGTGGAAAAATACAATACAACGGCAAGTCTGATTTGGTGGGGGCAGTGGTGATTTCAACTGCGCATATGCAAGTCGGGGAGGGCAACCAAGCAGCAAACAATCAGTGAAAACCTCGGCTCAAGCAGTAGAAACGAAACGACTGATAATCAAACTGTTGAGTCGGGCCAAAACTCTAAGTCTACGTTGGTGTCTAAAAGTGGCAGATTTATCCGTCGGTACTCAACGGTTCCGGCGGCAGGCCTAGGGGATCCCGAAAGGGGCATGCTAGAGCCGTAGTGGCAGGCAGGTGGTACATATCATGGGGGGAGTGGATGGAGGGAGCAACAGAAGGAAAGACGGAGTCCCGTGAAAACGTGACCAACTGGGTTTCGGCATACTATTATAGAATACTGTGGATATTTTATGATACAATTCAAGTTATTTGAGGATGGTGGAAGTGGCTGGGGGCAGTTTGAGGCAACAGCGGCTACATCAAACGGCGCTGATAGTCTGCATATATACAGGGCGGATTTAAGGCAGCACGCAGTTTGTCGTGCTTAGATATACAAACTTCGATATTATGGAGGAAGAACAGATACCTGAGGGTATTTATTATATTGTGGTGCAAATATCCGGCTCAGTCTATGCTAGATAACGCGTAGATAACGATTATGCTGCATGTGAACTTTATACGACGTGGCTGAGGCATTAAGAGGGCAGTAGGGAAGTGACGAAGAAGTGGGAAGGGAGGGGAGTAAAAAAGTGAAAATAGGAAAGTCAAGGAGTTAAAGGAGAAAAAGGGATATATTTGAAATATATATAGGTATAATGGGAGATTTAGTGGTATAGCTTGGCTGGTAAAGTCGCAGACTGACTGTGAAGTGGTAAGTAGGGGTAATGGTATATGAACTGAGGAGGATAACCATACGAGGGAATTAACAGAGGGCATTAAAAGAGGAATCAAATACACGTATGGCTCGACGTATCGTCTGCCTGGGCTCCGGGTAAAGAAGAGGTGCCTCGAGGAGCAAAAATGTCGCAGAGATAGGCGCAACTAGCATAAATAACTACTAAGGTCGATGGGCTCCAGTATAAGCCCCCTCGACCCCCCTCTCTCATTGATCCACCTCTCATAACACTTTTAATCATAACTCATCAAACATAAATAAATGGACTAGAGTCCTCGAGGCGCCCGACGGGTGGTGCTGTCGCGCAAAACCCGTGATGGCGTTGCCAACACTGACGCCTGGTCCATGACACGCTGCGTCCGACGGCCGGTCGTCGCAGCTCCTCGCATCGAGGCTGCCTCGACTTGCAGCTTAAGCTCCGGAGGCCACAGACTACGGCCCAGTTGGATTCCTTCGCTAAGGACTCTTGTGGCCGACGCTGGTGGTTTCCACTTGAGCTTGCACCCCTTGGCATACTCCTTTGCAATGGCAGCAGACGCCCACTCACGGTTCCAGTCCTCTTTGGCAAGACCTGTCAGATGCGACATGACACCTGTGGCCAGCGCAGCATCCGAGTACCCGCCTTCCAGCATTGACAGCATCTTTCCACCGGCAAATTCATCGGCCAAGCGGCCTGAATCCTGGGTAAACTGGTTGAAAAAGTGTGTGGGAACACTGACCTGATGCCGCTGCATCGACTGCAGCTCAAACTCCGACGAGTCAAAGCCAGCAGACATCACGATAAACGGCTTGAAGGCAGCACCCGTCTTAGCTGCTTCGGCCTGTCCACGGCGCAGAAACACCCGCGCCTTTTCAAACAGCACGGAGTACTTCTCGCGGTAGATGCGGTTAAAGTCGTCTTCATCGTCGAACGGTTCAAGGTGCACGTTCCAAATACACATGCCGTGGGCCATAAGACACACAGATGCGTTTTTGATGTTATCGGCAGTTGCATAGCCGAGTTCCGTAGGGAACGAGTTGATATCGTGCACGCTGAAGTAGCCCAAGTGCAGTGGTGGCTCTTTCTCCTTCTCATCCTCCTCAACCTTGATCTCTTCCTTCACTTCCGCTGTCAGTTTACTATCAGCATCAGTTTCGTTGTCAACCACATCATTAGCTTCACCCCGTGGAGATTCTCCTGGCTCCTCTAGCTCATCATCGTCTGTTGACAGTCCTGCTAGCATCCAGCAAATATCCTGACTGCCGTCGCCATGGTGGAGATCAAAATCAAGAATAACGGCATGTGTGATTCCATATTTGGCCTTTGCATATTGAATGGCAATGTGGACGTTATTGATGAGACAGAATCCAGATGGTACACAAGGGTGCGAGTGGTGACCGGGCGGTCGAACAGCCACGAAGACTCGATCGTGCGCCGATTTGGCTCCACCTGAAGAACCAAGCATGCGATCAACAGCTTCTTCCGCAGATCCAACTACGCCTTCAAGGGCGTCAATCGTCTCTGCGGTCAGGTAAATGTCGCCTGAGTTCCAGTCGTCTGGGACTTCAAGATCTCCTCGTGCCAACTTGGCTGTACTTGCCCTACACAAATCGTACAGTCGTGACGCCCATTTGTCACCATGGACCTTGGATACGTGGGGAACATGGAGAGTGGAGCGGCGGTTAGACACGTCGACTTTGAATGCTGAGGGCACGGCTGCAATAGCTGAGCCAATGCCTAGAGAAGAGGCCGTCAGGCGCTGCGGTCGTTCCACAACGGAATCATGGTACCGCTTGGACTCCCAGTCGCGGGAGAAAACGTGTTTGTAGCCGAGCGGGCTCAGCAGAACGAGAACTTGCGAAGCAGAAGGTGTCGCGAGTGACAGTTTGCCAAACAGAGCGTAGAAGTCGGCGAGGTCGGGGTTGAGCGACGGAGCCACAAGACCCAGTGGGTCCGATTTGACTATCTTGTCTTCTGGAGTGATTGGATCTGCTGCTGTAGATGGCTGTTGGGGTTCTGGAGTTGAGGCAGTTGGCAGCTGGAACGTTGAGTCGGAGCTCAGGATGACTGAGGACTCGGGGGTCACAGGATCGTGATCAAGTGTTGATCCGGGCGATTCGCGGTTCAATTCGGCAGAAGACGAGTCAGGGCGACTGGAATCAGGGGCTCGAGTCTCGAAGATGTCTGTTGATTGGGCCATGTGCGATTGAGCCGAGATATTAAGCGACGAGTCAGTGTACGAGGTATCGTTCCAAGCGCGCGCTAGGATCTCCGAGGGCCCCAGCGACGAATCTATAGGCGTATAGTACTGAGTCGACGTGAGTGAAGAACCTTCAGCAGGAGGCTGGTGGTTGACGGGCGTTACGTCATTTGGTGCCAGAGCTTCCGGTTCCAGGTCTTCGGGCGCAATACCTGCATTGGCTAGGATTTGATCCAAGGTGGCCAGAGAAGGCCCATCTGCAAGGTTCATGGCTTCGAGAGCCGCATTGAGGTCGTCTTCGCTGATATCAGCATTATTCGGCGGCACATCAGCAGCTTGCTCGTCTGGAGCCTCGCCCGAGCTCCAGAACCGCGAGGATTCGTCGGACATGGGGCGGACTGACAGTAAGGAAGATGGATAAACAACACAAAACGCGCGACGCGCGTATACGCGGCTAAATATGTCACGTGATACGATTGAGGGCATGTGACTGGGGAAGAGGTAAGGTGTCAAGGAACTAAGGATTGGACCTCGTCTGTGGCAGCAGCTGGGCCAGCAGCTACAGCAATAGCCACTATTACACGACAAGTCTATTTCGTGTATCTCCTGTTCTGTGGCGTAACTACTAGTCACTGCCACGATATTGTGGCTCCTACTTCTGCACCAGTGTGGCTATCGGTACGGCTCGTCTTATGACGTCACTACCACACGGGGTCTCTGTCCGTGATACCAACTGGATACACTGGATTCATACAACCCGTACCATTGGCTAGCTAGCGTCACACTCGTTATCAGTCACATGCGCGCTAGTCAGTTTGTTACCCAACAGTCGCAACGTCGTACCACATGGCCATGAGTGTGCACGGCACATGCTGGTCCCTATCGCATCGGCAAGTTCCGATATAATATTGGATACCTAAAGGAGAAGCAAGAGGTAGGTGTAAGTTTGAGGCATGAGAAAGGCATGGAAGGTGTGTTTGAAATGAGGAAGGCATGGAAGATGACCAAGACAGCCTGAAGTTGGGAGATGGGCCTTGAGTTGTGGAGACGGGAGTCCTGATACTGTGTGGCTCTGGGATCCGGATCCGCGGTCCATGTGTTTGGGTGCATGACAGGGTTTTGGATCTACGTGTGGTATCTCGCCCTTAACCCTCTATGCTGTCCGTCTTACTGGACAAAGTCCCCAACAGATCAGCCAACTGTTCGGCTACCCCTGCCGTTGCATACCCCACTTACCCGTAGATACCCGCGACTATCTCATTACGGACGCCACATCGTATTGGGGCGAGCCCGTACCCTGTGATTATGATTTCACGGAGCAGCGAATATCACGCAGGTGCCGGCGGCCACGCCTGCTCGGCAATTTGGCACGCCACATTACGTACTGAAGATTCGGAAGCTTGGCATTGTCAGCATTTTCGCGTGCTGTTGCCGCCTACGGGATTCTGAGCGACTTGCGCTGCGGTACTTTGGCTGTAATACGTGCATTTTGCTGTGATCAGCAGCCCCGCCCGTGCGGCAGTTGTCTGGTGGGGTATATAAGGACAGTATTCCCCCCGCTTTCTTGTATCTCTTCACTGCTACAGTCTTCAAGGCCACAGTTTTTTTACTCTACACCTTTTCACCAACACCACTCTACTACTACTACAATGTCTGGACCTACCTGCGGATGCAACTCGTGCTCGTCGTGTGGCAACGGCTCCTCGTGCTCGTGTGCCAAGGGCCAGTGCAGCTGCGCTTCTTGCAAGAAGTAAGGTATCAATCCGTGTTCAGAGCTCAGCAAAGTACAGGCTTCGAGTAAGCCTACCTTGCTGAAATATCCGCTCCACGTACCGATATATCTATCAAGCTATAAGTAACAATTGATTAACCAGTTGATTAAAAATCCCATGGGGTTGTGTATGGAGTTTTATGGTCTGACTATCTTAAGTTGGGCTCCACCTTTGTAGGCTGTTCTTTTAGATCTATAAACTGTCGTTATATTGTTATACCGCCATTGACTAGTCTCTACACAGGTTCATGATTCACTTGTCCTTGCGGTACGGTTCCCATCTTAATCGAACCACCCCCCAGATGAAGAGCCCTGTAATTTGCTCATTTGAAGCCGTGCCCGATTTAGCGACCTACTTCTACCCTCGTCACCTATCTACACTTGACACCAGCAATGAAACTGCTACTGGCCATTGTAGCGGCCGCACTGACGACTGTGCATGCTGCTGATGCTAGTTGGCAAATCGAACACATGAAGACGGAGCACGGCATTGACCAGTTTGATGCGCTGTCGTTCTTCACACTCCACGACTCGGATGGGTCCAAGACTTGGACTCGCAACGACATTCTCAACATCTATGGCATTCTGCACGACGAGACGGCCGATGGTGCTGTCCACACACCGCAAGACACCAAAGACAAGGTTGTTGAGGCCATTCTCAAGCTCATGGATCGTGATAATGATGGCATAGTGTCTCTTGATGAATGGCGCATGTTCACTGAGAATGGCGGCGCGCTACCGGATTTCGGTCTAGGTCCCGGCCATCATATGGACTTTGAGAGCGAGTACGAGCTTCACCATTGGCAGGAGTTCCATGCTAAGGACGATCCCGACGTGAAGATTCTGCACCCAGAAGACATTGAGCACGAACGCCTGTATCACCAGCAGATCCATGGAGACAGTCCCGAGTCGCATGGGACCAAGCCCTGGGCGCGTCCAGACAATATTCCAGCCAAGTTTCGCAAGTCGTAGTCAAGGGAATGAGGAGGGACGGTTATGAGTTACGTGCGGAGAACTTGCAACGAGTAGACTGTGAATATCCAGTCATGGGATGTGCTCGACACAGGCACAACTGCTCGTTGCGATTGCAAGTCTAGTTCTATTGTAAGTAATTGGACGTTCTAAAGTTGATGCTATAGTGGAATTAGAGAGTAAAGCAGCCTGTAGACTACTATAGTGTAGGCATTGTATGGAAGACATGCTGTAGATGAGCTCCATCAAATCACGACCCAATGAGCCGATTTATTTCCTGGAGCTTGATCGTTCGTCGTCTAACTGACTTGATGAGACCTTCTGACTGTAAATCCGCGCTTTACCCCTTATACTGGACCGACTTCTGTTGACGGCAACGGGCGAAATCAGCGGCATCAGAACTAGGTACACATCACGTGACGTATACGGAGATGCCAAAACCTTGTTTATGGGTCATAGTATGACTACTACAGAGCTGGAACACTCCAATTGTGGCATGTAATCTACACGGAGACTCTGAGTCAGGAAACCGGTAGGAAATCCCGTAGGAAATCCTGTAGTGGTCTCTCTAGGGAACTTCCTGCTATCTCTCTGGTTCTGTGGCTTGGCAATCCTCCTAACCTACTCCACCTACTACAAATGATTTCAAATCATCCTCCCTTCTAATTATTACAAAGAAGAAGACTTCATACGACAAATACACACGGGTTCATAAGATGATGACAGCCACACAGACGCTTAGCTGTCGCGGCAAAGCTATCTGTACATAATTTTGACTCGACTAAAAGTCGAACTGGGCTTCGAGACAAAGGGGGCGTAGAGTAACCTGTTTAAAACTTAAGCAGGTGAGGGCGGTCACCCTTCTTTAGGCTGAAGGTCGAGGCAAGGTACTGCTTCAGCAGAGGAGTCTTCTTGATCTCGGCAAGCAGAGCCTTATCGACGGACTTCTGGTCCTCAACACGCTCAGCACGGACCTCCTTCTTGGCAGGAGCAGACTCGAAGAACTTGTCCTCGTCAGACGACTTGTTCTCACGGGCAAAGTAAGCAACGTTGTACTTGGAGACATCGACAGACTCGACGGGGACACGGGTCGAGGTGGCAATGACGTAGCGAGCGTTGACACGGCGCAGAGGGACACCGTTGACCTTGAAGGGACCAGACACGAGCAGGGTGTTGTCCTCAAGACCCTTGAGGTAGACAACACGCTTTCCACGGAAACGACCGGCCAGGATGATGACAACGGTACCGGGAACCAGCGACGAGCGCAGCTTCTGGGGACGAGCAGTCTTGCGGGAAACCTTGGGGGTAGGAGCGGGCTCAGCGGGGTACCACTTCTGAGCCTTGGTCTTCGAGACAACACGCTCACCGCCGTTCTTGGCGCCTCCAATCTGCTTGGTGGTGGACATTTTTACAGTAACTGATGGAAATGGTGGATTCAAGAAATGTCAGCTAGTGCATTGACGATATGGGGGACAGAGTCGCTTGGGTCGGTCAGCCGTTCGGTATTTCTGGGCAGTGTGTACACATGAGTACGCATGAGACTGTTGATTCCCAATATTGTTTAGTGCACTTTTCTTTGCTTTCTCCCAATTAGGGCTCAGCCCTAGTTTCTGGCCAGTAGTTCGATTTTGTTTGTTTTTTTCTTGGATACATCCCTCTTCTCATCGGAGTTAGCGTTATTAAGTGGCTATGTAAGCATGAAAATGGGGCCAAACTACCGGTAATACGAAAGGCTACGCTCGTATGTGGCTACATTGAGCCATTGTTGACTTGCTATCGGTGCATTAACGGACCGCTGAACGGACAAATGTCCAGCCGTAAAACACATCGCAAGGGGGCTGTGCAGCCGTGCGTCGGTATGTCTTCATCCCGTAGACTAGCTGCAGCGCGTGGCAAAGGCTGCAGCGAGCTGAAATGGCCTGACGTTGAAGAGGACTCTAACGGGTTCTCTACGCGCTTCCCGTGGCATTATACGATTGTCGTCTTATCTCCCCCAATTGACCCTTCTTCCGCCC
This sequence comes from Sugiyamaella boreocaroliniensis, assembly GCA_030575195.1. Taxonomy (NCBI): domain Eukaryota; kingdom Fungi; phylum Ascomycota; class Dipodascomycetes; order Dipodascales; family Trichomonascaceae; genus Sugiyamaella; species Sugiyamaella boreocaroliniensis. The sequence continues at coordinate 95,206 of JAJMIE010000017.1, read as the reverse complement.
GTTGTTTTGGCGCTTTTTTGGCCTCAAATTCGTTAGGAACTTCCTCGTATTACCAGCCCTACGCGCGCTGCATGCATCTCGTCCATGCAGCAGGGCCCTGACCAATTCTGACAAATGTTTATATATTTAAGGACCCCCGAAGCCTCGCTTTGCGGCCAAGGAATTCTCTTGCTTCGCGACTAAGACTCTTTTTGCTCGAGTTTGATGATACCTGACTATTGAAAAAATGGCCACGGCTACTCTGCTAAGTGCTTCGGCAACTGTCACGGTTTCGGCGGCTTCGGCATCGTCAACCAACCTCCAACTATATGGTACTCTTGTTCCAAGCCACTCGGCCAACTTGGCCGGTCTCATTCTGTTCGCCATTCTGTGGGCCTATCACACGGTTGTTGGTGTCTACTACAGACAGTGGTGGTTCTTCGTGTCATGGTTCATTGCCTGTGGTCTTGAGACGGCCGGTTATGTGGGCCGGTTCACCTCTTCTACTGATATCAACAACATCAACGACTTCCTCGTGCAAATTATCTGTCTGACGCTGGCGCCAGCTTTCTTCATGGGTGGTGTCTACTACCTGCTGGCCAAGTTGGTGACTGTCTACGGTGAACACCTGTCGGCTCTCAAGCCCATGCACTACTCACTTATTTTTGTTCTGTGCGACTTGTGTTCTATTGTTGTGCAGGCTATTGGCGGTGGAATGGCCGCCGTCGCTGTCCAGAACAACAAGGACACCGACCCGGGAACTCACATTATGGTTGCTGGTATGGCCATTCAGATTGTCAGCATGGTGGTCTTCATTGTGCTGCTTGGTCTGTTCCTGAGAAACCTTCGTCGGTCCTCGCCCGAAAGCTACAACCCTCGCTACATCGAGCTGCGCAGCACTCGCATGTTCCGCCTGCTGCCGTATGCCATTGTGTGGTGTGTCACCTGTGTGTTCATCCGTTGTGTCTACCGTCTGTGCGAGCTGTCCGAGGGTTGGACCGGCTTCCTCATTGAGACGGAGCGCTTCTTCCTCATTCTTGACGGTCTCATGATCTTCATCGGTGCTCTTGGTCTGTCGATTGTTTACCCTGGTTTTGCGCTTGGTCGTGACATTATTCCTGTCCAAGGTCTTCACACCAAGCGATTCCAGCACGTCAACGATAAGACGGACCCTGAGTCGCATGTCGTTGAGACGTCCGAGTTCAATGATGATTCGACTACATAGTTTGATAAGGATGTGTTGTGACCTTGTTTCTGTTGTCGTATATTTATAATTGTTTAGATTAGCGTATAAACTTGTGTTATAAGTGAGCCACCAACCAATTTGGAATAGGCTTTAAATGTATTTTATTAATTAATGAGACATTTGTGCTATGTTGTCAATTGTATATCCTCGTATTTTTAGTATTATGCTTATTCTTATGCTTAATCTTGATCTTGCAGTTGAAGTCATCGAGTAAACATGTCCATCTAAGACGAGCCAATTGAGTATTTACACTACACTCACCGCTCTTCAAACGATCATCGATTCGTATGATAACTAAATCTGCCTGTTAAAGGTTTCCCGTTTTATATTCTTGATCTGAAGTTTCTTTAAATAATCCAGAGATTCTATGGGGCTAATATCCGACAGAGCAGCATTTCTACATACTAATTTCTGGACAAATGACTGCTCTCAGATAATTTTTTCTTGATATATATAACGACCGTTCGTTCTCGAAACAATTCCCTCGGTCTCATGTCGTTCTAGCCCGTCACATGACCTTCTAGCCCGCTTATTATATGATCAATTATTAAGCTATTAGTGCTTCGTGACTCCTCGGCGCCTAACTCCGAGCAGTCATTGTAGGCCAATTAAAGAATTGAAGCTCTTGAATATTTTCTAGTAAAGTATCTAGGTAGTTACTCCTACTCCATAACAGATTTCCTGCTCCTTTACCTCTCTATCCACTTCATACTCTCGGTACAGGGGCTATCCCCGGATGATTGGCCACATTAACGTGTCCCGTACGGCTGTCTATGACCGACCCGTCGGGCCCGTGCTCCGAGAGCAGTTCTGACTCAGAAAATGAGCAAGTCGCCGTTCAAACAACTCTTATTCACTAGCTCCTTGATATCCCCTTTAGATGACTTTATATTTCCCTTGTAAACGGGCCAATAAGACGCCATGTACCCCCGCGCAAATGCCGCTTATCCCCGCTTCCCCACTCCCCCGCGGCGGGGGGGTAGCACCCCTCTGAAACCCCCACGCCCAGGTGCAATAAAAAGTTGGGGGGTCAACTATATAAAGCCCCAGCGATACCCCCACCACCGTTCAGCCAGATCTTCTGTAGCAACTTAACTCAATCATGACTTCGATCAACTTCAAGCTCAACAACGGTCGTGAGATCCCCGCCATTGGTCTCGGAACTTGGCAGTCGCCCAAGGGCGCTGTCGAAAAGGCCGTCGAGTACGCCCTCACCGAGGGCGGATACCGCCACATCGATGGTGCCTTTGCCTACCAGAACGAGGAGGAGGTTGGTGAGGGAATTGCCAATGCTCTGGCCTCTGGTAAGGTCAAGCGTGAGGACATCTTCATCACAACCAAGGTGGCTCCTGTCTACCACTCTCGCGTCGAGGAGTCGATCGAGAAGTCGCTCAAGGACCTGCGCCTTGACTACGTTGATCTGCTGCTGATGCACTGGCCCGTGGGTCTCAACCCCAAGGGAAACCACCCCATGATCCCTACTCTTCCCGACGGTAGCCGTGATCACGACCCCGAGTTCTCGCTCGAGAAGACGTGGCGTGCTCTGGAGAAGGTCTACGAGTCCGGTAAGGCCAAGTCCATTGGTGTGTGCAACTGCTCGGTCCCCATGCTGAAGGAGCTGCTGAGCTTCGCCAAGGTCAAGCCTGTTGTTGACCAGATCGAGTCGCACCCTCTGCTGCCCCAGCTCGACATTTACGAGTTCTGCAAGGAGCACAACATCCTTGTCCAGGCCTACTCGGCCTTTGGCTCTACTGGAGGCCCCCTGTTCTCCAACAAGACGGTCCAGAAGTTGGCCGACAAGCACAACACAAGCCCTGCCAATGTTCTGGTGTCGTACCATGTCTCGTCGGGCCGTGTCGTGCTGCCTAAGACCACAACTCCCTCGCGAATTGACTCCAACGCCAAGGTCGTTGATCTGACCAAGGAGGACATCGCGGAGCTGGACAATGTTCACAAGACCGAAGGTGTCAAGCGTTTCACTGCTCCTCCATGGAGCGTCGACCTCAAGTTCCCTGACTGGAACGCTTCCACCAAGAAGTAAGCCCACAAAAACTGGCTGCTCACATCTGCCTAGCACAGGGCTAACAAATAGTGGCCGACCGAAGGTATAGATCTGTGTGTGAAAAATGAATAATCCTGGTGATTTAAAACCTTGCTGATAGTTTGTAGAAGGTGTGGAGTTGACAGGTTCAAAGTAGTCTATACTCTGTACACTTGGTAGTGGATTTATCAAAATATACATTTTGACTAAATAAATATGTTAGTGAAGTAAGCGCTGGAGACTCACAGGAACTGACAGTTCCTTCTTCACGGAAACATCGCCAATAGGGGCTGGAGAGCCAAGTTCGCTCTTCATGGTGCGCATGCCACCATCGGGCACATCCAGCGGCGTGGGTTCCTTCACCTGAGGCCTCTTATCGTGCCCTTCGTCTGCTTCGTCAAGTCGTTCTTTGAGCTCATCACACAACTCCTGTAGCTCTTCGTCCGTCAACGCATACTCCATAACGACCGAGTCTCGCTTGGGACAGTGATCGTGACAGTAAATCTTCTCTTCATCTTTTCCATTGACAATAAGCCGGGACAGAAAGCATTGGCAACTGCAATCGACGCACAGAAACCCGGCTTCATCGCTGCCACCAATAGTCATAGGTCGGCTAACGAGGTTGCGAAGTCGGCTTCGAGTTGTCTTTCGTGACGCAATCTCGCGATTCGTCATCTCGACAAAGTGCGGATGAAGCCATTGCGCTGTCTCAGCACGCGTATCAGTCTGTGCAGTTCGCAGCAGGATCTCATCATGCGAAAACACCGGCTCCCGCTTCTGCTGCTTATAGGACACGACGGCCGCGTAGCCTGCTTCAACCCAGTTTGGCGGCGCATAGTTGACTGCCTCATTGAAGTTAAACCCGTGATTGAATCCACTGTGGTACGCATTCGGAAACGTGACAACAAACTGGCCAGCATGCTGGTCCGTTACATAGCACTGGACTCCCTTTGCTAGCAGTGTATCGGGGGTGATCATCGTCGACCGTTGGAATAAAATATCGGGCTGCTTTTCGAACAGCTCAGGTACGAGCTCGCAGCTTGCCCTCTCAAACTTTTCAGCATCTGAAGGAGGAATTCCGTACCATGTCTTGGTGTCACCAAAATGTTGGTAGTTGACAGAATAAGTGTAATGGTCTTCGCTGTGCCAGCAAAACGCAGAAAACATCATTCCAACATACGCCCATGGCACTGTGACACCAGAAATGTCCCATTTAAGGTTGCGGAACAATGACTGCTTGTTGTGCGGGAAGTTGTTGAGGTTCCAGGGGTCCTTGGCATAGCGATTGAACGGATCCTTAGCACTGGTAGGGAATCCGGAGCCCTTGACATCACACTTGATATCGGCACCATATTCGACTGCTATTTTACACTTGACATCGTTGACGTGCTGCCAAAAGTTAAGTTCGACGAGACACTCGAGTACTTCGCGGTCATTGGGGTCGACAATACTGAGCTCTGACTCGAGATAGTTTTCCTTGAACTCGTCAGCCATAGCCTGAAACTGGTACAGGTCGTACGTTTCCCCCTCGTCAAAGAAGAATTCGCCCGTTCCAATAAGGCACTGGGGGCAACACCACGCTGAAACCAGTGGGTTGATAGAGAGATCGTCGGATATACAGCCTCGGTGGAATTTCGTATCGCACTCGATACAAGTAAGGGCATTCGACACCACATCCTTGGAGCATGCCTTGCATTCTGATTGCTCCTCGTCGTCATCCTCTTCCTGTTCGCTGCCCCTTTCGCTCGGCTCTTCCTCCTTAGCTAATCTCCGTCGGCGAGTAGGCCTCGTCGGCGTCTCCTCCTCTTCCTCTTCATCTTCCTTCATAACTGTTCGTGAACGCGTTCGTCTATGAGGCCCAGAGTCTGTTCGTGCACCGTCTTCAGGTGGCGGAGAAGGCAGATTAGCCCGTGGCGACAAACTCGCTTGACCCACTCCCGATGGAGATCGCACAAGGTCTGGAGAAGTGGGAGTCAGCAAGTACGAGCTCACCGAGATGTTTGACGTGCCCGAATGATGCTTGGTCTTGTAAGCGTATAGTCCAGATGACACGCGCTGCGAAGCGAACGCAACATAGTCTTCGTAGGGCACAAGGAGCGTAGCATATAGCAGTCTCAGCCTAGCAGCCGACGCAACGTCAGCGCGAGCTGCCAGTTCCAGCTTCGCTGCTACTGCTCCCCATAACTCATTTTCGCATACATGTGTAAACCCACCCATGCGATGAACGGCTTCCTTGAGCTTGTAGTAGTTGAGAGAACCATAGCCTATTCTTGGATACAGCTCGTCGTCGGGGATGGGTGTTCCTCTTAGTTCGTGGAACTTGGCCATGTGACGGACCCAGTCCATAGTGGATCTAGTCAGAGCTCCCATCGTGTTGAGAGTCTGTTTTCGACACTCAAAGTTGAAGGCGCCCGCATCGACAGCGAACTTCGGGTTCCAGTTTACGGGCGGCACAATTTTGAGAATTCCGTACTTTAGCCCCAGATCATTGAGCGAATTAATATACTGGTACGGGTCCTGGAATTCCTCTTTGGTCGGGTATAGTGTGGGGCATTCCTGGAGGCCAAATGGTCGCCGGGATTTTGGTTTCTCTCGGTACTCGGCCTTCGGTTTGACGTCCACGGGGTCGAGACCAGCGACCGAGGCCTGAGGAAACTGCATGGCGGCGTGGGGGTGGGGCGTCGACCAAGAATTGAAACGAAGGCGAAGGGGTGGGGCTATAACAGCAGATAAAAGGACAGCACTGGTCAGTAAGGTGAAAGGTAGGAGGATAGATGCAAAGAGCCAATCGAAATGAACAAATCAGTGGAGATGGACCTAAACTCATTTGGACCATGCATGAGGCCGCGCATGCGTTACCCGGTATAGATGGTGCCAGACAGCTGGTTTTGCCGAGAGAACGCCCGAGAGTCGTAGGCTAATGGACGGCCTTCAAACCGAAGACGAGCAGCTCAATATACACATACAGTCCTTGATGCATACCCCATTCTTTCGTCCCTGACAGCACCAGACAGTGCACTGAGGTTCTTCTCCAACACGGCCCTAGCCCCGACGGCGCCTATTCGGGAAGTGCATAATCCGAGATAACCAAAAGCAAAGCCTTTTGTTCCTAAGGCGGGGGGTCACTCCACCAAATAGGCGCCCCATAGCAAAAAGCTAAACGTTCGGCTTCGTTCCGTGGTAGCTGTCGTTTGAAGACTTAGATGTGAACAGGGCCAAAATCTCGTTGCTCGACATGTTTCAAGGTTACCAGCATCTGCATATGCACACTAAGTAGTGGGCGCATGACAGTGAGACATCAAGGAGGGAGGGGTGGGTGAGAATAAAGGTGTAAGGTGTAGTAGATCAGTGGTTGTTAGGTATTACATTGTCAGGTTAAGTACTAAGTTATCAATGTTATATATATAGTGGGGTCTAGAACAGTTGTTAAGGAGTAGTAGGGAGGCTCTCTGTAAGATACAGAAAGTAACAGAACCTATAAAGATGATGGCTACAGGAAGGAACAAACACAAGAACAAAACATTACTAGACAAATACAGAAAAACACCACGTGCGAATCAACGAGCGGACAAGACACACACATATAAATTGCTTGAATGTCTGTTTGATGCTTACAGCCCGTTTTCAATGCTCTTTGTACTGGTGTGCCTTGGCCCCTACTACCTAGTCAGTCAGCTCGCTCCCTAGTGACCTAACCCCAATATAAATATCTCTTTGAACTTAGTAACAAAACATGGCGTTACGATGTCTCATGGGCCTGACAATGACAGTGCCAGAAGTGGCCAAGAGGCTGTCGATGAGTCAAAACAGGTGGCTGTAGTAGCCAAGATCGATAAATCAGTTGAAAAGACCAAGAAGAAGCGGAAACCGGCCCGTGTTCAGGTCGATCCAGCCACTGTCAGTGAGGAAGACCGACCACCACAAATAGGAACAGTGTTCAATATCTGGTATTTGAAATGGAGTGGCGGTGACAAAGATGACGAGCTCAGTCAGCGCAAGTCCACGACTCGATGCAATGTGGAACGCGACTCGGGCTACACCAAGGCAGACAAAGTCCCTGGTGCCTTCTTCTGCATTTACTTTGCAAAGGGCATGTGCACCAAGGGTAAAACGTGCGAATACCTACACCGGTTACCTCGTATTGGCGACATCTACTCGCCAAATGTCGACTGTTTTGGCCGCGACAAGTTCGCCAACTACAGAGATGATATGGGTGGAGTAGGCTCGTTTCTTCGCCAGAACCGCACTCTGTATGTCGGCCGCATCAACGTCACGGATAACATGGAGGAGATTGTATCACGGCACTTTTCTGAATGGGGCCAGATAGAACGAATTCGTGTTTTGAACAACCGAGGTATTGCGTTTGTCACGTACTCGCGCGAGATCTCGGCGCAGTTCGCCAAAGAGGCCATGGCTCACCAGTCGCTCGACAACGATGAGGTCCTTAATGTGCGCTGGGCCACAGAGGACCCGAATCCAGCAGCCCAGCAGCGCGAACAGCGACGACTCGAAGAAGAGGCCGCAGAGACCATCAAACGCCTTCTTCCAGCAAGCTTTGTCGCTGAAATCGAGGGTAAAACGCCGAAGGCTATCAAGAGCCGCCAGGCAAACTCGAGCTTTGGACTCGAGGGATATGAGGCTCCCGAAGAGCTGTGGTTCACACAGGGTGAGAACTCCATCAACCCGGATGCTCGTGCTCTTCCCGGAGCTACTGAGTCTAGTGCAGAACCTCACGTCGCCGAGGACGCTGCTCCCGAGCCCGAACAACCGCAAGACTCTGGCCTCATATCGGCCGATGTTTTAAAAGAGCTTCACAGCGTTGCAGCTACTCCTGCTCCTGTAGCCAAGTCGTCATTAATCGGAGAGTATGACGATAGTGACGACGATTAATTCACCTATTTATTCACTCTACAACGACTTGCATTTGTCATCTGTGTAAAGAAAGCATGAAACTTTTGTATTAAATAAATAATTCCGACTACTCTGCAGATTCCTGAGCTGTATTCCTGACAACAGGACGAATGGCTCGTCGCAGTTCTTCTGGGATACTTCCCGAGTTATTTGAGTTCTGCAACATGACCTTCAAATCGTAGAACACCTCCTCGTCACCAGGTCCTACAAAAGTGATGGCAGTTCCCGTCTTGCCAGCTCGTCCCGTACGTCCGATTCGGTGTGTATAGCTCTCAATGGTCTTGGACATCTGGTAGTTGACAACTAGCGAGACGTCTGGTACATCGATACCACGTCCAGCAACGTCGGTTGCTACAAGACAGTCGACAGATCCCGACTTGAGCTGAGCCAGTGCTGCTTCTCGCTGTTCCTGAGATTTGTTTCCATACATTGTACTGGCCTTCCATCCCGCTTGACCGAGCTGTTGAGCTAGTGTGTCGCAAACGCGCCTCAGATTAACAAAAATAATGATCGGAGGGTTGAAGCGGCCCGAGTCGAGGATGCTCACGAGTCTCTTAGTACGAGCCTCTTCGCTTGCAATGTACTCGACGCGCTGCTGTACTCTGGCCGTAGCCTGACCAGCTGTACCAATGGTGACGATACCAGGGTTCCGCAAGTACTTATCAGCCATCTGCTCGATAGCCCGGGGCCAAGTAGCAGTATACATCATCGTCTGTCTGTAGCGGCGCATAGCTGTGCCAGAGTCGTTTAGGTCCTCGCTAGTCGGCTTTTCGTTGGTTACTGGAAGGGCGGTGAGGATTTTGGTGATCTGCTCCTCAAATCCTAGATCAATCATGCGATCGGCTTCGTCCATGACAACATAGCAGCACTGGTTTAATACGACGTACCGCTGCTCAAGACAGTCGAGAAGTCGTCCAGGCGTAGCAATGATGATCTCTGCTCCTTCCTGAAGTTTGTACGCCTGCTCGTCAATGCTACGACCTCCCACAAGGGAGATACACCGAAAGCCCATGGGACGAGAGAACTTTTCCGCTTCTACTTCAATCTGCTGAGCCAATTCTCGTGTAGGAGCCAGAATGATAGCGTAGGGACCTTCAGCTTTGGTGAGATCTGACAGTGGAGGAAGCCCCATGATGTACATGAGGAGAGGGATGACAAAGCTGGCTGTTTTACCCGAACCAGTTTCAGCAACGCCAATTACGTCACGGTTCTTGAGCGCAACAGGGATGGCAGCCCGTTGAATGGGCGTTGGCTCCTTGTAGCCGAGCGACTCAATGGTCTTCAAAATAGGAGTTGCAATGCTGGATTCGGACCACGATCGCAATGGCGGAGGAATGTTACCGCCACGAGTAACAATGCTGAACTCGTCTTTACAGATGCGCCAATCGCGATCCGTCATCTGCTCAAGAGGCTTTTCTCTCCAGGGCAAATCGTTCCAGTCGATCTTGGCCCGCTTCGATCGCAGCTCTTCCAAATGCCGAGCCTGACGCTGGCGCTCTTCAAATCCGCCTCCCTCGACTGGCTTGATGGCAGCTCCTCGTTTATTGTACAAATCATCTTCTGGATCCATCGTGTCGTCATCGGCCTCCCATGTGAATTTGAACCGGTCGTTTGGTCGCGAGAGTCTCGAGGCTTTAGCCGTTCTGGAAGGATGGCTAGAAGAAACAACGGGCTTGTAAGAAGTCTGAGAGGTCTCAGGTTTAGATTCACTAACGTTTGACGAAGGTGTTGATCTGTGGCCATTCGAAAGGGTGCTAGCAGCTTTCTTCGCTACTTCAGCGTTGCGTAGCTCGAGTGCACGCTTCTCGCGCTCCGCACGCGACAGAAACCGAGGCTTTGACTCAGTGGCCTGCTTTTCGCGCTTCCGCTTCACCAATTCCTCTACAGACAGCGGCTGCCGTGACATTTTGAACGACAGTCTAGACTTTTGGTTCACCGAACTATCTGATACTTGGGCTAGGGTGAGATTCGAGGACGAGCTGAAGGCCTACAAGCTACAAGACAGCTACAACGAACATTAGAAATATAACAACAAAAGGACCAACCGATATTAGAATACGGAGTTACACTATGCATCAAGGTGGAGATATGGAGGGTAGGAGCTGTAGAACCCCTACAAAAACTGATCAGCTTGAACAGTTTTCCAGTATTCACCAGGGATTGATTAACTAGAGCATCAGCGACAACAAGAGGCAGGAGAAGAGCAGTGTAAAGACCAAATTTGTCACACACTCATCCATATATATTCCTGGCTTGGTCAAAACAGACCAAACCGCTTCTCGTGAAGCTTCTTGTTGAGCGCTTTGTAGTGCTCCATCTCTCCCCAACAGTCACGACCCCACTCACAACCGGCCATGTTGACTACAAAGTCACGGTCCTTTTCGCTGTAGAAGAGTCGAGGATCGTCGGCCATGTCACTACAGGCGCCAGGAGGGAACGAGTTGATCTTTCGCAGCGGGATGAAGCCCACACGGCCACGGATCCAAGCCTCGTTCGTGTACAGGGTCTCCAGAGCGTCCTGCTCCTTGTGCTCCCAGTCCATATGCTTCTGCTCATAGAACACCGGGTCCCACCAGATGTCCAGCAGTTTCTCGGTCCACTCAGAGCGGCGGATGAAGAAGGAGCCAAGGTTGAAGCCTCCGCAATCCTGGGCTAGAATGAGGTCAATGGGCTGGTTGTAATCGACATAGGGAATCTCAACAGGCAGATTGAGCGGGTTGAAAGCCGACACATCGCGCGCTGTCTCGTTGTACAGGTTGCGGAAGATGTGCGAGTCGAGCGAAATCTGCGGCTCCATAATGTAGGTGTGCAGGTCGAGCCACCAGAACCACTCAGCGTTGGGGAACTGGCGCATCGTCTGCTTAATGATGTCAACCTTTTCCCATGACTCGCGCCACTCGTGGGCGTAGCGCTTCTTGGCAGATACATCCTTGATGGCCAGATGGTAGCCGTGACGCTCGGCGTACAGCTTTTTGTTGGCTATGCTGGAGCGCTCGACAGACCACTCTTTGGCTCCCTTCCACTGCATGACACCACCGCCCTCATTGGCGGCTAGGATGATGACGTACTTGCCGGAGCCGATGTTGAGATGCGGGAGAAACGGCACGGTGGAGAAGAGCGACAAAAGACACACAAATGCAAACAGGGCCACGAAGATCTTGCGGTGAAGGATGAAGTTGACGAGAGGCTGGAGTGCGCGTGGCAGCGTCGACGTCGACGTCCAGGGTCGCTGTCCTGGGTTTGAGTCACGACGCTTACTCCAATGCGACTGGCCAGAAGAAAACAGCGGCAAAAGCGACCAGCGCGACGGACGCCGTGACTTCCACTCGGACTCGGGCATGTCTCAGGGTGTGTCAGAAGGACAGCAAGGCAGGAGGACTCTGACAAGACACACGAGACGTGGAACAGGGAAAAAAACGCGTAGACGACGTTTAGTTGAACGGTTCACGGGGCTCCAAGTGGATCACTGTAGGCAACAATGAAGTTTCGAGACTCGTAGATAATTGGCGCTTACCCGGGACGGATATCAGATTTGTGCCGTAACAGAGATAGGAGTGAAAACGGGATACAAGAGGACAGACAGAAAATCCCAAGCAATTGGTGAAATCCTAGTACAAGTTTGTACACGAATATATAAAGTATTGGTGATGGTGTGGTGCGTAACAAGTTCAAATGAAGAAAGTTAGCAAAGTGCCGAAAATAGGATGATGGGCAAGGCGTATGTATACCTCGGTGGATCTCTGAGAGTTACATGCAACACTTTGGGGTCCAGTGTAGTACAGGATGATAGCACATTGTGGTAGTACAGGGATAACAGCTAACCAAACGCATTGAGCTAGCTAAACTCGTCAACTGATTCAACTGACTCGGTTATACCAGTTCAGATATCGATGACTACAGCCAGTTAAGCTCTGAGTGTACTACCTGGTAGCGAAGCGCTTCTACTAAACCAAACAACCAAAAGCTTTTACAGAGACACTTTCACTGCAATTACAACAACTACCGACCATTAATACGCGGATAATGTCAATGTCGCGTCCTTTTATACTCTCCTTTGGCTGTCTACGTCTTATCCACTCCATTTCATGCCCATACCCTGATTCGCGTTTATTCAACTTCAAGTCTTCACTTCTTCGTGATTATTTCCAGTCTCTGTTGTATTTGGTGGCTGAATCAGTCTCATAATTCGCGTGAATTTTTCTCACTTCTAGATAATTGCATCCTTGCACAACATCGTACGCTTCTTATCTATTCGTGTGCACGCGCAATGTCGACTTACGGCACGCCTGTGCCAGTCGCGGCTGTGGAAGACGCAAATGCGCCTAGAGGCCCTGTAGCGCCCGTGGCCATTGCCGTCGTGACGCCCAGCAACTCACCTCATTTATTTCAGAGCCCCGTATACCAACGGCCGCCACAACCTTCGCAAATGCCACCTCATATGATGGGAATGGGACCTGGTATGGGACCATACTTCCAACAACACACTCCAGGCCAGCCTCCATCACACAGTAACAATGTGCCCCAGCTGCCGTATATCGGAGCAGGTGCTCGTGGCGTCGATTGGCTGAGCCGGATAGGTCTGGCACTACAATGCGGTATTGCATCTGAGCGCGATTGGGCGCTAACGGCCCTTCTCGAGGTGTCTGTGCGGAACCCCGAGGCTCTGCAGTTCAAGCTCAACAGTCTCATGGCCGATGTGCTGCTCGACTACCTCAACACATCGACGATACTTGCAAGTAATATCCAGACCCCCCTGTTGCCGCCAACTCTGTCTCTATCGGAAGCCGACAGTGCGACGCTGCAAAAGACGCTTGAAGCCATGCTCATCATCCGCAACACGTCGCTCGACCCCGAAAACGCCTACTTCTTGTCCAATTCACCAGTATGTTGCAGTATTGTGGATCACGGACTGGCATTGCCCAGCTGTGCTGAGTACGACGAGCTGCGTAGCTACTGTCTCGACATCGTAGAGTCGCTGAGTTTCCACATGACTCCCACATCGCCCGACGACCCGTTGTTCAAGGCCGTTATCCGCCTTGTTGACGGAACTGTCGACCGAGGAACGCTTGTGCCAGCACTGCGGTGCCTGTCGCGATTTGTCATTCGCGACGAGCGCAACATCATTGGCACCGTTCCCTACTCCATTGTGTCTGATGTGCTACGCTACCTGATGCTTCTTGAAGATGAGGAGCTCATCTCTGCCGCCCTTGACTTCCTCTACCAATACACAGCCAGAAGCTCCAACATTACGAAGCTGCTGGCAGAGAGTACCGACAGCTCGCTGTGTACTCAGCATCTAACACGCCTGCTGTCGTTCAAGGTTGAACGGCCCAAGCTCGACTACATCCGTCTGCCGCGTCGCACCAAGAAGCCTGCTCCCGCCGAACCGCCAGAGCTGCCTGAATGGATTGTCACTGAGCTGATGCAGTTTGAGGAACCACACCGAGCCACTCACTGGATCCGCGCGCTATATGAGAATGATCCTGATGGCGAAGTCACGCAGCTGTCGCTGTGGAAATCGTACGAGGCCCAGTTCGAAGGATATGCTCGCCAGGGCCGCCGCCTACTACCAGCTGTTGACTTCATCAAGAACGTTGCATCGGCGTTCCGTACCTCGTCGGCTATGGTTGTGCACCTTCCCGATGGCCAGAAGCGGTTCATTATCAAGGGCATTCGACCTCGTGAGTTTGCTGTTGCTCCTTCTGTTCTCAATGCTCCCAAGGATACGAACCAGAACGGTGCAGGTACTCAGCAGCGCGAGCCCTCTGGAGTTGGTGTCACAGCAGCACTTGTGCTGCAAAACATTGCCCGCAGCGACGAAGGCAAGGTACTTCTTATGCCCCGCATATCTGAGTTTGTGGATGCGTCGCTGCTCAACCCGTCGCTACCTACATACATTGATGCTCTGCTGTCGATTCTCGGCAACTCTGCCGACAACGATGAGAGTTAGGCGACTGGACTTTAAAAGAAAGGCTAGAAGACTAAAAGCACTGCTGGATAATGCCACCGAGAGCCGAGTAACTCGGCCGTATTAAAGACAGGCAGTTGTAGCTGCCATCATTATCTATGTACAATATTAACTGATCAACAGAGTGAAGAAGTGGCCAGGAGGAGCACCACAAGGTCCGACTGAATACTGCAATCGCAGCAACAGGATCGTGAAGTAGGAGGGGATATAGAGGATCGGGACAAAGAGCCGGACGTCTTTCATGCTGAGATAGCTTTCGATAGTGGCGTCTGACTCCAAGATGATAAGGTGGAGCGTCTTTACTCATCCTCGTCGGTCGAGGGAGGAGGTTTGGCGTCACTCTGAAGGTAAAGCTCGACTGTGTTAGAGATCCAAAACGATTAAAACTGCTAGGGTCATGACACTTACTTGCAGTGGAAAAGGCAGCAAAGGCTCCACATCCAAACAGGGCAGCCTGAGGACCTGATTTGACGGCAAGTCCTCCACCAGTAATACAACCAGCGAGACTACCATTGATCAGATCATTTTTAGCACGAAGTGACTCGATAGAGCACTCTACTCCCGTGTAAACCATTCCAATGAAACCAAAGTTCTTTGCACTACCCCATGCTCGCTTTCCCATATCAGAAAACTGGATCTTCATCTGTTGACGGAATGGCAGGTCTGCGATTCGCTCCATACCTGTACCGATGTTTGTATCGTAGCTCATCTTGTTGTTAGCAGCGTGAAAGGGACCCACGAAACACTACTTACACTAGCCATGAACAGTCCAAAGACTCCTCCCATACCGAAACCCATGACTCCGGCCATGGCGGATTTGCCGGGACACGACTGCATAAAATTCATCATGGCCACAGCACCGACTTGCGCCTGCTGCTCCGGCGTCATCTCCGAGAACGACGGCTGTCTTTGAGGGCCGGAAAACGACATGTTTGTGAGGGTGTAGATAGACGTAAAGAGTCGCTGCAGTGAAGGCGCATCACAACTTTTCAGGGTCAGGGCTACCCCTGAGTGCTATATAGAGCTGTGATTACGATGTTTCGATTTCAATAGTCAAGACAAGTAGAATATTTTTTCAGGCATATATGGGTTGGACGAGTTAAAATAAGGGAGATACGGAAGATCAGAGTAGATGGTGTTGAAGGGGTGCAGGGGATTGGGAGTAGAGGTGGAAGGTGGAGATGTTGGTATATGCAGAATTGAGAGACTTGGTCGTGAGTGTGGTAACCTCCGATGACTGTCACCACCGAATCCACTGAAACGTCAAAAAGTATTTTATTCCCGACAGAATCTGTTGTAAGCGGCTCGGAGCTTTCTTTGAAGCAGCTGCTGGTATTGGTGTGCGTGGAATATCAGGAACCTCGGAACTAGGGAGTGGTTCAGGAACAGCTGAAAGCACCGGTTCAATGGGCTCAGCTTCCATTTGGCGTAACCATTCATAGTCAGGGTTTTCAGGGTCGTCCCACTCGTATCGTTTTTGGAGATGGGGTGATGAATACCACGGTTCTTCTCCATTATGCTGGTTGAACGGTTGTGCAACGTGCTTCACAGACTCAGTAGCGTCGGTTAGAGGATTGGCAAAATGCACATGAGGCTTGACAGGGTCGAAGCTGACACGCGACGCAAAAGAAGAGATAGTGGTCATTGTAATTATGGTGAAAGAGTGGTAGTGGCGTGGGTGGTGGTTTCACAAAAAAGAGCAGGGGCAGGAGAAGTATCCAAGAAGCGAGGGACTCTCAATTACCAGACGCCTATTTAAGCGGTTCGTGTAGATGTAGGAGTGTAGAGATTGTGAAAGCAGTTTGTGTGGACTTAGGAGTGTATGATGGTGAATTACGGAACGACGGTATTCATCGTTTTATATTCATGAAGGCACTTGGCCTATAGAGCAGTCCCATAACTTTCTAGCAGATTATGGCCGTCTGCGAGATGCTATGTATTTACCGAACGAGTTACAATAACGGAAATTGGCACTTTCATTATGGCATCAGATGATGTTGCAGACGTACACGACGATGGGGGCCATTTACAGAGTATCTAATCTATCGTCAATCTCCTGGGCCGTGAGCTTTCGGAAACGCGGGCCCACAGCGCCCTCGACACCCTCAAAGCCAAGCAATTGCGGAGCAGGGTCACCCACAACAGCGATCTCAACGGTGTTGCCGTTCATCTCGCCCTCAATGGACTCCTTCAGCGTCAGCAGGGCGATGTGAATGGCGTCTTCGAGCTCAAGCTCCTCGTTCCATCGCTTTTCAAGGAATGTCTTGGCCGAAGTGGAGCCCTTCCCAATGGCAGTGGCCTTCCAGGGGAAGAAGGAGCCCGAGGGATCGACTTGGTACAGGCCGAATCCATGACTGTCGTCGTAGCCAGCTACAAGAAGACTGATACCGTAGGGACGAACACCTCCGGATTGAGTGGCTTCCTGGACCTCTTTGGCCACCTCCTGAACGAGAATACGCGTGGGAGGGTACTCATTGTAAATGCGTTTGTACGACGAATGCGCCGCCTTACGGGCCTTGTCGGTAAGCACCCGGAAGTCGGGTCCTAGACCGCTGTACACCATTCCAATGTCAGGTGTCACAAGTGCTATTTTCGACAGCGAGTCCGTGTTGATGAGGTGCGATGACGACTTCTTCTCTGTAGCGAGAACAATTCCATTGGAGGCTGTCGTTAGAGGGGAGCTGTGGTAATGGTGGGGCAAAATCGGTAATGCAACAAACACGAGGCCAAGGACAACGGGGAGCACCCATAGAAGGTGTCAACATATTAAGATACACCTCTACAACCTGTGGAGAGCCCCATTGAATCCTTTGCTAGCAACAATGACACAGTAATACACACCTTTGATACCGAGAGACGTGACTCCCTGGTTGACCGCCTGTAGGGCGTATTCAATCTGGATGAGCTTTCCGCTGGGTTAGACGGGACTAGGAACACGCATTGTGCCGAGGCAACAATGGAAGCACTCACCTTGGCGAAAATGTCGTCAGCGAAAACGAGTACCGGTCAGCCATGTTGATGTGGAGGAGGTGGAGATGATTCAAGTGGCAATGAGGAATCGGGAGGGACAAGGGTGCGGCTGGCGGACCTGAGGCGGATAATCGGGTAGAGGGGTTTGTAATAGGTGTTCAGCGACGTTGCACAACTGACGCCTAGAAGCATATGGATGAGGCCATCACAGTGTACAGTGCGTACCGTCAGTGTCACTTTCTGGACTATCCAACGGCTCCTTAACTATTATTTACCTTTAGACTTATATAAAGTTGCATTTCACTCTAAATAGGCTGACTACCGCCAGCCTGCTGACTGCGGCGAACCACTGCCTGGCCCAAAAAAGCAGGTCACGTACCTGTTGATGCAGCCTAATTGGGTACTAATCAGGGAGCTTGTTTCTAATGGCTGTTGTAAGCTCTCTGCTTCTGGTGTCTAATTCTGCTCGCTGCTCTTCGGTACCTTCTTTCTACTATCATCCCCGCCAAATCCTGCTCATAGGACTCGTTCCCTCTCTTCGCTCGTCTGCTGCCTTCCTTATCAAACCGCCTATCTTCGTATCCCTATTAACTCTCCGCCAACCCCTTACATTCCAGCTTACGGGGCTATACTCGTTTCGGATAATGCGCGTTGTTGTGCCGGCCGTTTTGACTCGTCACTGTGATCGGCCGTCAGAATTACCGCATTGGCCGGATTTTGGCCCTTGATTGCATTTCGCCGTGCCTATATGCATTGGTGCTGCATCTACCCGCAGAAGTCTGGCAGCTTCGGTAGCTTAATCCGTCCTAAAAGATGTGGGAAACGCTTGGCTGCAAGTGTATATAAATGAAGGGCAGTTCTCTCAGATCCTAGTGTCAGCAACAACAATGTCCGGCTCCAAAAAGGCCTCTGACTTGAGCCGCCAGGCAATTCTCAGTGTTGTCGAGCGTCTCAACGGCATCTCGGCCGCTACTGGCACTCGCTATGATCTCGTTACAGCGACTGCTGACGACAGCATCGACGTCTTCTACTCTCCATATATGGAAGACTTTGTCACCAACGTCTTGCGCAAAGATGACATTGTCCGTTACCTCGCCTCGCACTCTGAGCCTTCGCGCAAATTGCCGTGCTTAGAGCCTACACCTCGTGCGGGGCCCCCGATCACGCGGGCGCTCTCCTCGAGGGCTGTACAAGAAGAGAATGCTCAGTTACCTGGAAACATCTCTTTGCATTCAGCACGGTCGCCTCTTCTTGCAACAAAGATCTCGTCGCTTCAGAAGCGTGCCTCTGTTGACCCTGACAACAACCGTCCTGCTGCCACTTCTGTTGCTCTCGTTACTACTTCGTCACTGCGGGACATCATGAACGATTCGAGCGAACAGTTAGTTTCTCTACATCCCAGTTCCAACTCGTCAGGCTCCTCGTTGGCTACCCCTGGCGCTAGACGTCCAAGCACAGTGCCGAGCGGAGACGACACTACCGGACCCTCTTTGAGTTCAAATCCCCCACTGCCTAATGAGTCCTCCTTACAGCTCATCGACTCATCGACTCCCATTAACAAGAACAGCACGAACCACCTTGCAGCGTCGTGCTGGTCGGATCGTATTGCTCTCAACGTGGCAGATACTTCGGCCGTCACGTCCTTTATTCTCACAAGCCTTGTTCTTAACGTGCAGGCAGACTGTCGAGCCCTGGCTAAAGCATGGATAAAGGTCATTGAGCCTAAGAAGCAGTCCGTGTACCCGTACAAACTTAGAGAGGAGTCCCGCCCCCCATGGTGGCCCGTAACAGTGCAGCACCGCGAGCCAGACCATCTGCGCAAGCGCTCTCGATCTGTTCTTATTGAAAGCATTGTTCGCAATCCGCAAACGCCTCTTGACAGGCTGATATCTGTTACCAAGTCAGTCTTCGATGGACAGCAGTTCACTGAGCGAACAGATCTGCTGTTCCAGATCATTGATGCTGCCAAGGCCGAGAGGGAGGCCCTCAAGTCCAAGTCTAGTTATATGCCGCTGAATGTTTCTAATGTGTGGAAATGGGCTAATATGATGAAGCTATCGGTTCCTGATCCAACGGGCTCTCCAGCTGAAAGATCTCAACATTCACGTGCTCCAAGTGCAATGGTCCGGAAGCCAATTGACACCGGTGCCCAGCGACAGACCCAGTATCGCCAGGCGCAGTCACAGAAGCAGCCTATTGATAACGACATGGGCGTTAGCGCTGAGTCGGACTCGGAGGCACCTTCTTCGTTTAGTTCACTCTACCAGAAGGCAGCGTCTCACCTTGAGAGCGCAGCCATGCGGAGAGATGAGCACGAATGGCAGAATTTCTTAATGGTGACTCCCGATACCACTGCCGATTACTCAGGTCTGGGAATCACTGTTCCTACCGATTCTCAAGGTCGTCTGTTTCTGACGCCATTGCGATCGGTGGCTCTTCGACCTACAGATTCAACTTCACGACACCCATTTGTTAACAACACGCCGTTACGAATGAGTCCACGCTCATTCCCCAGTAATTCCACGCCTCCTCACGAGATGATGACGTCTGGAGTTGATCCTTCTATGGTGACGACCGTCACGACGACAACGGTACAGGAAGAGTTTGATTATGGTATGAACACGCCTTCACGAATTGTTCGCACCACCAATCTACAAGAAACAAGCACCCCCAATCGTCATCAGAAGTCCAGGGTTCAGAACCTCAACGATGACTTTCTGGGAGTTCCCGAGACTCCGCGATTCCACTTCACAAGCACCAACACGCCTCCTATGGGACCCAAACGTTCACGGATGGAGCTCGAATATCCGCCTGAACATTCCTACAAGCGCCAGAGATTCTAGAGTCGCGATACTAGTGGGCTAATATACGCTGGGCTCTTGGTTTTTGTAATGTGACAGTTTTCTTGATAAAAGTGAATCAGTAAAGTTGTTGAAAACAATTTCATATAAATTAAAGCAGTTGCAAATAAATGAGCGTAGAATCTAGCGAGTGAGCAGCAAGTTACTGCGATAGCCCGTCCAAGGGAGCGGGATGAAAGATATGTGCGGTCCAATTCCACAGGACCAGACGACGACAGATCCAGTAGAGGGTACAATGGATCTAAATTTCGTGTAAACGAGAAAAGGAAAGGACAATGCGATACAAGACAACGGATCAATTAGGCGTCAGGAGCATGATTTTGGGGGCCAGGAGCGTCAGGGGCGGATGAAGTATCGTCCGAAGGGCGAGAGGATGAACTAGGAGCAGCGGGAGCTGTGTCGTTAGTCGTCCTTCTCAAGCGCAATTGATGAAGAAGGCGACGAGACGACACAAAGTTTGCCCATCGGCGGGTGTTTTGCTCTTCGTACGTTGTATCTTCTCGCTGCGTGGTACGCATTTGACGACGGAGATCGGCTTCTTCCTGGAATCGCGCTAGAGCAGCCCGTCGGGACTCACGCGGCAGCAGCTGTGCATTCCAAACGTCAAGTAGTCGATTAAAAAATGACGTGTCGAGGTTGTAGTCGACGGCAGCAGCAGGCGCCGAGTCTGGTGGCTGCTCCGACACACTTTCATTTTGAGCAATACTGAGGTCCACACGACATAGTGGGCATAGTGCCGACGAGTTGAGCAGCCATGGGTCGACGCACACCGCATGGAACTTGTGTTTACAGGGCAGCGCACGTAGAATGTCACCATCCTTGAAACCTTCGAAACAGATAGGACAGTTGGGCTCATCATCGCCTCCGAAGATAGTGTCCATCTCCGCCGCCGGGGGCTTGGGATCTTCGTGTTGGCCTTCTTCTGTGTCAGCGTCAGCAGTTTCGGAGGTAGTATTAGTCGAGTCGTGTTCGGTCTGGCTGGTTGAGTCACGGGAATCGTTGCCTGCAGAGGTTCTTCGTTCAACCTTCACCTGGTGTAGTTCAATATGCGTTCCATTTCTCTTGGACTCTTGTGACGTTCCGCGCTCTGTGTCGTCTGATGATGCGGTGTCCGTGTTGTTAGAGACGCGGAATTGGACGAGAGGAATTGAATCAAGCACTGCGCGGGCCAAGCCGCGTGCCCGACTCGAGTAAGGGCTATTGGACGAGCCACCGAACGAATCCGCATTAGTGCGGTCTACGGGAAGTAAACCGTACCTCTCGGGGTGTCGATGGACACGAATGGCACCGGAAACAATGACAAACAGGAATGCCGCAGCCACGAGGCCCGTAATCGAGTACAGAATGGCCATGGCGACAGTTGACGAGGGGCCCGAACGCGAGCTGGGATCCGAGGACCCCTCTGTCGCGGCAGGCACAATAGAGGCCTGGATAGGGGTTGAGCTCCGCGAGACTTGGTCAATAACGTACTGGGCAGCGGAACCTGTCAGTAAGGAGAAGGCTGGGGCGACCTGCGACTCAAAGCCAGTGGCGTTGGCGACGTTGGTAAAATTGCAGGCATAGCTCTTGAGCGAGTAGAACACAATACATTCCGAGTTTCCATTCTCGGCAGCAAGGATGCCGGAGGCTATGCTGTTGGAATTGTCGCACGAGATCAGAGGGATGCTGGACCAATCGAGGGATGTAGTGCTGTTGACAACAACCAGAGAACCAGAGCAGAAAGTGGCGCCATTGGAGCCCAAGTTCGATTGCGATTTACCTCCGACCGCAGTCATTGCCGATAGGTTGGCTGACATGAACAGATCCGAGTTGTCCAAATGGACTTTGAGCATGAATTCGGCAGGTGTGGAGGCGGTTGAGTTTGTAGCGGCAATGGTGCCGGTCGAGTCGTAGGAACCGACAATCTGAGGCGAAGACACTTGAGCAGGCTCCACCGAGTTGGTGGGGCTTGGAGATGCTATTGACGGCACGAGAGCCAGGCCCAGTAGCCAGGCAATGCAACGGAAATTTCTCATGGCGAGGGGTGGGCGAGTAGGACGAGTGAAGGGGGGGGTGGGGATAGAGAGAAAACGGGGTGAAGGTAAAGGATGTCAAACGGGAACCAAGTGACTGGAATGAAGAGGCACAATATGAGAAACTGACCTGAACAGAACGGGAGCGTCGACAACGCAGTCGAGCTTTAACAGCAGTTTGATCAGAGTGCGTGCAAGTGCAACGAGCAAAGGCTACGACGAAGTGTAAAGAGGCCGAGATACGACGAGAAGAGTATCAGGACGGTCAGATCAAATGGTTGGCAGTGCAACTCGAGGGATTCGCTCGACACGAGCACTTTGAAACGAGGAGGAAACACAACAGACGCAATGAACGCCACAAGAAACAGCAAACTGGTCGTACAGAGCAGGAAAAAGTCCTTTACGTGTACTTTCGAACGACCAGGAGCCTATTTTTTGCCAGTTCCTGGCCAGTTTGTCTGGTTCGTCGACTAATCACAGGCTTGTACCGGTGTGAATAGAAGACTCAAAAACGCACGCTGACAGTCAGGCTACAACCAAAGAAACGTGCCACAGTCAAAGCTTCCATATACACAAGACCTCCAGGGCCAAAATCAGAACTCCACGGCTTCCAGAGTCGCGGACTGTTGTGCAAAAGGGGCGGTGGTTGGACAATCAGCAGTGCAGGTATTTTCGGCTTATATGGAAGAGGCCAGCCAGCCGCATCGGCATGCGAGTCGAGATGCTTGTACGCAGAGAAGAGACGCGAAAGTCGCGCCAAAGAGATGTAAATTTAGCACAAGGAGACAAACTGCTCAGCTATCGCAAAATGAAATGCTCTTCAACTACAAAGATCATAAATGAAGACTGCTAAACTATGGCCACAAGGTCCGGTCGGGGAAGCCAGCCCTCGCCCTGGGTGGTCCGAGGGCCTAGAAGCCTCGGAGGCAGAGGATCTGTGCACACGGCACGGCAAGAAAGACGTTCCGGAGGAGCCTGGCTAGGGCTATTCTTAGAGACGAGAACGCGGGACCGGAACGTGCATTCCGCCAGACAAATGGTGCACCTCCTGCGTAGATACGTGGCTCAGCACTGCCCGGTGCTGGCTACTACCTTTGCTGGCTGTCACGTGATTATGCAGCCAGCCGATATCTAACTGCCTGCCCCATAACAAGGGGTTGTCGTTTGGGGCTCGTGTGGGCTCGTGTAGGGCTATATGATGTAGTATATAATGCGATTTGGTAACGTTGACACCTAGTCTGATGACGCGTTAGTTAGCGCAGTCTACGCCTCTTTCCTGTACCACTTTATCTAGCTGTCGTCTTTAAGGGACGGCCCTAAGTACACAGCCCGAGATGACCCCTACCCAGGCGTATCAGATGCTGCACATAGCAAGCGGCACGACGGTTTCAGGGAGAGCAAATCTAATGGTAGGTGTTGAGATAGTAGTGGTGAGCTTATAAACAAAGTTATACGAGGTGGATATAGAAAACGGCAACTGACAAGTGGCCTGGGGACTGTTGGTCCTCTCATTATCCCTTGGTGGAGCGCTTTAGAGTGGGCCCCGACCGGGTAAGGGAATCAAGGGGGCTCTACTCCAGGGCACGGGCAAGGGCAGCCCACTGATGAAGAGAATGGGCTGGGGTATCTGCCTAAACCGGGCGTTGATTAGTTAGGCAGTGATCTACAGTTAACGCCGTATGGTCAGGTCAAGGGTTGACTGACAGCTATTTCACTAGGTCGACTCATCACGTGATTGAGTAATGTCACGTGATAGTCCTCCAGTTGTTCTGAGGTTCTTCTGGGCTACTAACTGACGAGGCAGAGGCCCTGGACAAGAGGCTGTCACTTTGTCAGAGCAGATTGTACTTACATCTATCAAAGTTTCGTTGCTTTGTAAGCCATTTCCACGCGCATAGAGGCAATGGCGGCAATCTGCGCTCCGCAGCTTGTCCGGGCTGTATCGCGACAGATAGATTATTTAAGGCATGTCAGCCAATAGTAGCGCTTACAACTGTGGTAGCCGCACATGTCAGCTGTTTTGGCTACTAACCAATCAACACTTTACTAATTATTTACTATTCCCTCCCAACCAATTACAGGTCGCCTAACTCCCAGTCAGCCCATCCCCACAACCCACCTCATCGAACACTATAAAGTACCTGCATCAGCTCGTCTTTACTGTTCTCTATCAACTTCTACATCTTCATCCAACAGCTCAACTAATCTCTTTAGTTGGCTTTTACATTTCACACAAACAACACTTTACAACCACCTATCACTATGGCTTGCTGCGGAAAGGGATCTGGCTCCTGTGTGTGCGCTCAGGAGGCTCGCTGCTCGTGCGGCCAGAAGGCTGCCGGCTCGTGCGACTGCAAGAACGCTGCTACCGAGAACTCTGTTTCGGGAGCCACCTGCTCGTGTGGCATGCGCAAGGCTAACGAGTGCACTTGCTCGCGCTCTAAGCAGGAGAACTCGGGTCTTTTGGACGGTGAGGTTGACTTCACCAACATGCGATAATCGCATCTAGACCAGAGTATTTATTTATTAGCATAGCGAATAGCATACGCAAATGGATTAATGTATATGAGATCTTAAATTGGTAAAGCCAGTGATTATGTCTTAGGATCTATGGTTATATTGGAAAGTCGCGGTTTAACGTGTTGGTTCATGACTGGTGACTATGATTCAATAACTCTATGATTTAGTACTGATGGCTTAACACTCTCTATGTGACTTAACACTCTATGTCAATACTTAACATTTTATAATTTTAAGACTTGCTCCTTAATGACTTGATGATTTATGACTTCATGATTCATGATAAATGACTATGGCTTACGACTTATTAGCTTCGTGACTATATGGCTTTATCGTTCACTTGTACGTTAGGTCATTTTCACAGCACTATAAAACGTTAGCTAACTTGGTAAACTTCGAGGGGTGTAGATTGACAGATTACCTCTTAGAAGTAAGATTATAGATTAACTCGAGTATAGTATTTTATTATCTCAACAAAGTAAGAATGATTATTCTTCGTAAACTGTAGATTGACAGATGTAACAAAGTGAGGATTGATTTTATTGTTAATCCGACTGGAACCACTTGAAATGAATCTCATAAGCATTACTTACCAGTGAAAAATTCGACTCATCATCAGCGTAACGTAAATCCTATATGATCCCGACTCGATGGTTTATTCAGTTATTCGTCGCTAGTCCAGTCGTTTAGACCGGTTTAGCCCCGTAATTGGCTTGTTCATGTATACTTCTTCATGTTCCTCAATTCTTGTCATCATACTCAATAAAATAGCATTCAAACAATCTATACAAAAAAAATAATGCTGCAACGATGCCCCGACGGCTGCACAAAGTGGTCGCCACGTACAAATACATAATCGTGTCAGAGCGCTCAGATCTCTCCCTGGTCCTGCTCTGGAGCGCCCTCCGGGGGCGCATTGTCGTCAAGGAATTCGTCGCTAGCGTCTTCATGAAGTGACGCGACACCGCGCTTCTCGGCCTCGAGACGACGCAGGTACCAGCCCTCTGACTTGTCAGCAGCGCTGCCGTCGCGTGGGCCATCAAAATCATCGTCCTGACCGTAGAGAGGATCGCACTTGGTCCGCTTGCGCATAGCGCGGATCCGGTCAATCAAATATCCAGAAGTCCACGGCACATAGTCATCGCCGCTAGCGCTAGTAATAGACGCCACGTCCGCCCGGCCCATGCGGGCTCCGTCTCCAAGACCACACTTTCCAGGCAAAAACTGGAAACTGAGACACCAGTCTGTTTCCTCGCACGCCTTGCGACAATCTTCAAAGCTGTCGTACGGGTAAGGTGCCTCCAGATCCTTAGTTTCCGGCGAAATTATGATGCCTGAGTGATCGCCAGCTGCATTACTCCAGTTCTCCATACGCTCAGCAATGTAAGGCAGCACAAAGTCGCGGTACATGTCTCCCCACGTAATGTTGTTTCGCGACGGACCACGCAGACGTTCGTACTCCCACAGAATCTCAATGTCACTAGGCCGCAGGTGGTGGAACGAGTGGATGTTTTGACACCATCTCACTTCATTCGCATTAAGGTCCCACTGGGCGTCTCCTTGAAATCGATGACCATTATCGGGCCACTCGCGACCACGCGAAATTTCCAGACCCAGTTTGTCCTGGAACATCTGAGCAACGATGACATCACCACAGCAGATACCAGCAACACGACGCTCGTATTCCTGAACATACTCGGGGTGCTGGCCAACCGTAAGCTCCATGGCCTTTCGCGACATGCCAACAACACTGCCACCATGACCAAAAGGAAGGCTACCCCACATTGCAGTAGATCCAAGGTACAGCGGAACTTCGGGATCAAGGGTGTTAAGCCATGCCATCATCGTGTCCATCATGATGTACGAATCGGCATCCATGAACACATACCAGTCGGCATCGGGCTTCTTGCGGTAGGCATCCAGCATCATGGGGATGTTCTTGTACTTGTCGAGATCCCAACCACTTCCATCCTTAACTTCGGTCGCGTCGCGCTGCGAGCGACTGTCGTGAAGTTCGCGTGCATGGCGATACTTAATAAAGTCTTTTGACATCAGGGTCTCCTCGGTGACATTGGCCAGAATGTCGATAACCTCATAACCTCCAACAGAGTCGGCAGCATCCGAGTAGAGGGCAAAGTGAGGGACACGCGTCAGAGTAGTGAACAGGTGAACAGGCAGACGCTTCCACAGCACGTCACCACCCGTCTTGATCATGAGGAACAGCTTGTCGGATCCCTCAGCGTAGTCGGCCATCAGAGGCTGTTTCAAGTAATCCGCCTTGTGCGAGTACATGTTGAACGAGGGCTGAACAGGACGCTCGGGGCCACGGTGCGGGAACGTAGCGGCAAACGAGTCGTTGTCACGCCATGTATCCACACTCACATAGAGATGGCGCTGGTCAGGGGAGGCGAAATGGGACTGATGAGTGAAGTCCTCAGCTTTGAGACCGTCCGCCGGCGGCTTGGGCCCAGAGCCTGTGATGACATTCGGGAGCTTGGGTTTGTGTTCGCTGATGAAGTCGCCCAGCGACTGATGATCACCAAAAACACTCGAAAACGACACTACCGTCAGAGAAATGACGAGGAACAGACAGCCCGCAAAGCCATAGGCGCGAAAGCGGCGAGATGAGCCGACAGCTGCCAAGCTCTGGTACATTGGGCTGGACATTCCGAAACTCAGAAACTTCGCAACTTAATGGCCTGTTATACGAGAAGGAAAAAAGGTAGAACTGTACCTGTTCAGAAAAGACAAAGATGAAGGGTATCCAAAAGGGCGATCCCAGGTTCAAAAGGAGAGCAAAAAATAAAAAAGCAGATTGTCGAGAACAACAGAGCAAAGCAAAGCAACTAGCTATTCGAGCTGTTGTGACTGCTGCAGTATTACTGGAGTTAATATTAGTTTCCGAGGAAAATATGAGACACAGGCTGAAACAAAAAATAAGCTCTAGTCAAGCAACCATCGCTACAACCGCATCACTAGCAACAAAGCAGGAACAAACACGAACGAGACCCCAAAAAAATCAGCAACTGGTACGTCGTGATGATGTAGTGGCGATGGCTATTTACGTGAACCGCAGGAACATGCAGGCGAATAAATAGCACGCGAGCTCAATGACATAAGTCATATAGTAAGCAGGCAATCTGCTAAGTTGTTGCCAGATGGCCGCCTCCAATCACCGATAACCGACAACGGGCGACGCAGTAACCCCGCAGACAGATGTTGCAATTGCACTAGAGGCACAGAAACTTACAGTTAATAGAAATGGCCGGTCGAGCCGGGCAAAAACACGCAGGGCGAAAAATATCAAGACCAGAAAGAGGTTCACGGGCGCGACGGCAAAGCTTTATATAGCAATGTGTCGGAAGGTCATGGATCAGCAGAAGCTAAATTAAGCAAACGCACATGCCGGCCGCTGCACGGCAAACCAGCAGAATGTTGGGCCTAGGGGGAGGGAAGGCGCCGGAAAAGCCTAAAGGAGGTATTCGTTGTCCTTATCAGAGCCCCCGACGCGCTGGCGTCCTAACGCGGCCAGACAATTGCATGACTCCGACAGGGATCGCACTGCAGATGGCCAGATATAGTTAAGGACAAGTTGCCCCGGTCCATTTACAGCGGATGAAGATCTCCGCACGTGCGCCAGGGCACTGCATCCTCTGGTTCACCGGGTGGTTTAGGCGCTAGGGATCGCCAAGCAGGCGCGCAGCCTGGGCATGCAACAGTCACCTTTATACTACTGCTTACTATGCTTCGAATAGATAGAGTGTCCTTCAACGGCTTGGCACCGTGGCAAAGATATCCACTGTTGGACCCAGAAGACCAGGGCTCGGCACGTATGTCCCAATTAGGAAAGTGCAATTGGTCCCGAGCTCGTATTAAGCTCGAGCAACGATAGAACCGTGCTCGCTGCTGCTAGTGTTAGCGTGTGCGCACTCAGTGATTGCACGCGCTGCTAATCGCCGTGTTGCGCAGACTCAAAATGTAACCCCTTTACCAGCCGCCCCACCGCGTTGGGCACCAATCCCAATAATACACAGCCAATAGGCGATGACGCCAGTCTGCAGCTTCATGCGGCACTAGCCCGTGCGGCGCCCGACCCTGCGTCTTTTCGCTACAAACTGAGACATGCACATATCCCAATGAAGGGGGGGAAGGAGGCGCGTGCTAAAACAGGTTAAGCAAAATTGGCGAAAGCTTGGCAGGCAGGCTCTTATAAATGTAGTATCTAGCCACCTGATTATGCTTTACGATGCGCTCCAACTCGACCTGTCAAATCTGAATTGGTAAAGAAAATTAATAATAGTAACAAAAATAAAATAAAACAAAAAATGTATTGATAATGGTAGGGTAAGTTATAAAAATGCCTCACGAGGGCAAGGGCAGTATATGGGGTTAGGTCGCGCGCCGTTGGGTTCGTGAAGTCCCCGGCTCGAGGCGACGAGGCAGAGGTGATACTTTATCTTCTAGGGTAAGGGCCGACCCCAGGTGCCCTGCCCTCTTCTCATCTAATCTCGACATTTGCTGATCCTTTTGTCAAGTTCTCTTTAACTTTTTGCTTCCTTTCTTGCTTTCAACTACTCCGTCAAGCAATTTGCTGCAGCTTGTGGTATTGTACACTTTGGTATACATAGACTCACCTTCTGTAGCTTTTCTCCCGGGATTTTCTTCCCTTGCTGTCTGTGGCGATCATCAGACCACTGGGTCATGACTTCGGTACCTTTGCTCGACTAAACACCCTCACAATGGCCCCTTACAGGCGGCTAACTTGGCTGTTGTGGACATTAATACTCCCTCTGTTAGTCTATGCTACTCTTCCCTCGCCTTACAATGACACTTCGACAACCTCGTTGGCATCCTCGCCGACTCTCGACCCTCTCAGCTGCGCCGACGTTCACCAAGCCGTGGATCGTTGCGCCTTTGTGCGTGACTTCTGCAAACAGGAAGCCTTTGGTGCTGTCAACTACCTTGAGCTCTACTACTGCGGACCGTCGTCTATAGCACGAATCGGCCGCCTGGCTCTCGTTGTCGTGTGGTTGTGCTGCTTGTTCATGACGATTGGAATCGCCGCCTATGACTTTCTGTGCCCAAACCTGACGACCGTCGCAGCCTTCCTTAATCTGTCCGAGTCGGTTGTCGGAGTCACTTTCCTTGCATTTGGAAACGGCTCGCCAGACATCTTTGCAACCTTTGCAGCTATGCGCATCGGCTCTGGCTCTTTGGCAGTTGGTGAGTTGCTCGGCTCAGCGTCGCTAGTAACGGCCGTCATCGCCGGCTCCATGGCCATTGTCAAACCGTTCCGTGTTTCCCGATCCTCGTTTGTACGTGACTTACTGTTCCTGCTTGTCTCCTCGTCCTTCTCGCTGTACTTCATCTCAGACGGCATCTTGCACATTTGGGAATGCGTCGTCATGCTGGCTATTTATACATTCTACGTCTTTACTGTTCTGTACGGTCAGTGGTCCAAGTCTCGGCGCGATTCGGTTAGACGTATCGACTTCCTGGCCCGCAACCTGTACACAGATGACCCCTCAGCAGGCCTGACCACATACCACGATGATCCAGAAGACGATGTCGATCCGCACAAGATCATGCCCGATTTTCCGGCTCGCAGTGACAATCACCACAATGTCAAGAACCAACTGGTAGTACGCACAACCGAGCATCCTGTCATCAGCTGCCCTACAACGCCGAACGGAGCTGCCTCGCCGCTGAGCCCGCTTCCGCGCCCACCTATTCGTACCTCCTTGTCCTTCACAGGCCACGACCGCGGCAGGTCTAGCATCTCGTCTATTGACGAACCCGACTGGGTGCAGAACGAACGCTACGGTGAATTGACACGTATGATGCGTATCAACCGTCGCGTTCCGAGCCGTAGCCCGTCGCGAAATCCTTCTGTTGACTCTCCACGGAGCACTTCGGGCCATCGACACGCGCATGATGAGCAGGACCCCGAGCATGAACACCATGACCACCACCACCGCCACGAACATCACCACCACGAACATCACCATCACGAACATAGCCATCACGACCATCACCATCACCATCATCATCACCACCATCACCATCCAACGGACGAGCTGCAAGAAGACTATCTCAATCACAGGCCTCATCGCACTAATACTGGTGATAGTCTGCCTGTCAGTACGCGCCACTCATTGCATACAGCTGCTCCTGTACGAACATCTGTGCTCAGTGCTATGGAATTCCGCGATCTCGTCGGTCAGCTCACCGATGCCAAATCCTCGCCTCCGACACCTCCACAACGGAAGTTGCGCGTCAATATACCGAGCCTCATAGTCACGGACTTTGACAATGAAGATCACGGCTCCTCGCTGCACTCGTCCGACATTCAACTCGTCTCAGCCGATCCATCCTGGGGCGCATCGCCAATTGACGCCATTGAAGACATTTACGAATTCAAGGCCGAAACCTCAGGCCTCCGATCGCATGTGCTTCGAGTCTTGTTCCCATCGTTCGTCGACATTGTTGGCAGACCATGGTATAGTGTTGTTGCCAGTGTCGTTGCTGCTCCGTCAGTGCTCATGTTGACGGTCACCACGCCAGTTTTCGACTCAGATGCTATTGTTAAAAGCCGCCAGTCGTCCGTAACATCTATTGAAGGCCCTCTTGTTACTGCTGCTGACCCGGAGCCAGCAGATGACGAGGATATGCAGAGTGTCGAGATACCTTGGTGGCTTCTTTGCACGCAGGCTGTGTTGTCGCCATCAGCATTTGCTGTGTTGACTCTCAACAAGTTCAATTCTCGCATCGCTCTTGCTAGTGTGCTGTGCTCGACAGTACTTCTCGGTATCATTGCTTGGTATCATCAGTGGCACATGCGCACAGGGCGCCAGCTTAAGCACATCTCGATCATTGGTTTCGTAATTGCTGTTGCGTGGGTCGCCAATATTGCATCCGAGGTCGTGGCTGTTCTTAAAGCTATTGGCATCATCGCTCACATGTCGGATGCCATCATGGGCCTGACTATATTTGCTATTGGAAACTCGCTCGGTGACCTCATCACAGAC
The DNA here is from genome assembly GCA_030575195.1 of Sugiyamaella boreocaroliniensis. Classification (NCBI taxonomy): domain Eukaryota; kingdom Fungi; phylum Ascomycota; class Dipodascomycetes; order Dipodascales; family Trichomonascaceae; genus Sugiyamaella; species Sugiyamaella boreocaroliniensis. Next base: position 63,670 of record JAJMIE010000017.1, on the reverse strand, counting down.
GTGGCTCTGGCCAAAATGGGGTACCCCACGATGGCCCTGGCAGCCTGCTTTGGTGGCCCACTTCTCAATATTCTTGTTGGAATTGGAGTGTCTGCTCTCGTCGTCATTGCCAGTGGTAGTTCTCACAGAAACCTTCCCATTGAACACGGTGGATACAGTGTGGAAATCTCAAAGTCCCTCATCATCTCGGGCCTCACTCTTATTCTCACGCTTGTCTTCCTGCTCATTGCAGTTCCACTTAACCACTGGCGTATGAGTCGCTGGACAGGCGTTTGCACCATTGTCTTATGGTCCCTGTCGGTTATCATCAACGTGACATGCGAGTTCTTATGACGCTTTTTTATTTATAAACTTTATGACTGTGTACAATACATTACGAATGATGACGAAGAGAACAGGGCAAGTTTAGATGCATTAAATACTATTATACAAGAAATCCACTTCACGGAGTAGTCGACTATTTAACAGGCATGGCTGATCGGTGAACCGTATGGTCAACAGACATGTACTTTCGGACATCCCCTGAGGGCTCAGTGAGAAGAAGAGTCATGTAGACATGTGTGAGATCCTTGATGAGATGAGCGTCAAGCCCACTGACACGAATGAGGTTGTACACAGACTCGAGACGCGTCGATTTGGGCTCATCATCGTCGACACTCAGCTCAAAGTTGAGGAAGTAGCGCCAGAATTTGTAGCTTTGAGAACCACATGTCGACGAAGCCTCGTCGAATACTGCGCGGGCCGCTGTTGAATCACCATTAGATAGATGGAGACGTGCTATCTCCTTAACTAGCAGGGCCTGGCTATCTGGAGACAGATGTGGAGCGCTCCTCTGTTGAACTACGAACTCGATAGCCGAGCCAGACGTTCGCTGTAGCAGTGATGAAATGGCCAGAATCGTCTCGATGTGACCAGGCAACGCCTCGAGGATAGCTTCATAGATGGCTCGAGCAACGTCAAGCTTTCCAGCTGCCTCTTCAAATCGGGCATACTGAAGGCGCAAGAGAGGACGGCCGGCAGGCAGAAGAGCAGAGCCGCGACGGTATACAGATCGAGCCGATTCGTACATCTCTTGGGCAATGAGCCAGCGAGTGTATCTCAGCCAGATCTCTTCGTTGTGGGCTGTGGGGATAAGCGCCCGCTCGTAAAGCAGGCAAGTAGACTTTACAGTGCCATCGATCTCCTCAAAGTCGAGGTAGCGACGCCAGTTGACGAGTTCTGCTTCTTCGAGGTATACAACATGGAAGAACGGCCGTGTGATGCCCTTCTCGTAGGTGATACGCCGCGACACAGCCAGCTGCGTTTTGAGGTAGATCTGTAGATGATAGTAGGCGAACCGGCGTCGAATATCATCGTCGCGTGCAAACGCCGACGAATTATCTGGCTCGGCCTCTAACTCGTACTCTGCTTCAAACTGCTGTAGTACTTGAGCAGAGCCAAGCAGCTCGAGAGGAGCTGATTTTGAGAGTTCGCGGAACTTGTCAAAGTACCGTGCGTACTGATGCAGAGGAATCTCAATAATGCGAAGCAGCAGCTGGAGCTGGCGCACTTCGTCTTCTTCGCGCTCCTCGAGCGCCAAATATGCATCCCACAACTTGTGAGCCATGAAATGCTCTCCGACAATAGACACACCACGCTCAAATACAGCGCGGGCACTGTCGACATTGTCTGTGTGAATGAGAGCCACGAACTGACAGTAGGATGTCCATAGATCCACAGAGAAGGAGTTGGCAGCTACCGAGCGCTCATAGACTCTCTCAGCACGTGCAGTGTCACCTAGGCGGAACTCCCACTGAGCGTATTTGAGCCAATATCCAAATAGGAGCGGGAACCGCGCCAGAATGCCCTCAAATGTAAACCTGAAAAGCTCTATGCGCTCGGGCGACGAAACCTTGCAGAGTCCCGGATCGCCGCTCTCTACGAGAGCAACGAGGTCTTCCCACAGCGTCAATTCATCGGGACTGGACTCTATTTTAGCATACAGGTCGTGCCAGCTCTCGATCTGCCTGTCCGCGTGGCCGTTTGCTGCCATGGCTTTGCACAGTAGAGTAGAGGAGATGAGGGAAGCAGTGATATTCGCTTAGAACCGGAATAATATCAATATGCAATAAAGCGCCACAGGTAATGGCATATGAACTACCGATGCCTATAAGCACGATAGTTTACTTAACTTTAGGTCTAAATTTAATAATCGCAACTTGACTTCGTATTGTTTATCTATACGAAAATCTGTACGAAAAATGGGAATAACTCTGCAGGGTGCTTTGTGATAGGTACCGGGCAAGGTACCGGGCATCGTAATCCAATACGCTAGCCCGCCATGACCGCGCACCGGAAGCATTGTTATCTGCTTGGAAGCTTGCCGCTGCAGTAGGCTAATATATATCACGGTACAGCCTTTGGTTACAGAAGCTACGGACTGCTGGCTGGAACAGCGCATGCTCACATTAGCTGGCTAACTAACCCGGTCTCGGAATTGCTCCGAATAGCACATGTAGCACGGGATCGGGCCAGACGCCGGCTGGGCCTCGTATATACTCGGTCCAAGTCCATGCGACAGCTGCACGGCAAATATAAAGTGGTGCCGTCGGCCGCTCTTGAGTCCACAGACTTAATTTTTGGGACGTGAAAACTGATTGATTCTGTGTTTTCTTTCTACACCATGCCGATTGATCCGTTTATTGCTGCTGAGACCGAGAGACTCATTGAGGAGCACTCGTACTTCGTGCGCCATCGACCTGGTACACGGGCTGCCGAAGGCCATACAGTACTCATTTCGGGTACTACAGGCTCGGTGGGTTCCGAGATCTTGGGTCTACTCGGCGAGACGCCAAACATCAGAAAGATCTATTGTATGGTCCGCCAGCGTGGAGATAAAGACCTGAAGGATCGTATTTCTCATGCTCTCAAAATCCGCAAGCTGTCTGTTGATGACTCCCTATTTGAAGCAGTGCCGTTTGACTATAGTCGCTCTGATTTAGGATTCCCTCGCGAGGTGTACGAGGATCTTCTCAACAACCTAACTGTCATCATCCACTCGGCTTGGCCTGTCAACTTCAACCGTCCCTTGGCTAGCTACGAGAGCCAGTTCACCGGTATTCAGAACCTCATTAACCTTGCCAACCGAGTGCGAACTTATCGACCTGCTAAGTTCCTGTTCATGTCAACTACTGCTGTTGGATGCCAGCAATATCCAATGATCGAGGAACGCTTGATGCCAAGTATCGATTTTGTGTGGCCTATGGGCTATGGCTGGTCCAAGTTTGTTGCCGAGCACATTATCCAGCACGCCTACGACCAGACTGGCATTGAAGTCAGCGTCATTCGCACAGGCCAGATCATTGGCGATGATCGTGTAGGATTCTGGAACCATACCGACTCTATTCCGCTTATTCTTCAGGCGTCAATTGCTTTGAGTATTTTCCCTCACTTACCTCCAACCATTGGCTGGCTGCCCGTGGATGTTTTGGCACAGACTACTCTAGACATTGCTGGAATCACCTGTGCTTCCCCCTGCCGGAATGACTGCGTTATTTACAATGTGTTTGGTGTTCAGTCAAATGAAACCGCCGCAATCTTGGATATCCTGGCGCGCCACGGCTTCAACGTGACTGCTTCTGTTCCACTGGCTGAGTGGCTAGAGATTCTTGCCAAGGACAAGAATCCGGCTACCGCTCTACCACGTCGTATTATTCCGTACTTGCAGCAGATGTTGGATATGTTCAGTGAGAATCCCCCACCCGCTGTCAAGGTGGACAAATCGGCTGCGACTAGCCGAGCCTTTCGGGAGTATAAGGGTGACTTCTTTTCGTCGGGCAACTTTGAGAAGTCTATCAAGTACTGGATGACAAAATGGTCGTTCAATCAGCCACGATTGTAACTAGTAGATTGGGAGACCCACTCTCGTACATAGATCATAAATAGAGTCTCTATAATAATGAGCCAGAAGTACATTCTCATCCTGATCAGGAAGTCGCTTTAACCCCTGAATATGCTTGTAAGCGAACTCTATATAATTTGAGCAGATCATCTTGGTCATTCACTTCGTCACTAATGAGAGCGAGGACCCCGCCTGGCAGGACAATTCTCGGGTTGTCGCAATTTCGGAGACCTCAGAGGTGCTCTCAAAGGCAGCTTGTTCGGTATGCATCGGATTCGGCTGCTCTCAAGAAGTATTCCGACACCCTATGTCTTCCGAAGACAGGGTTCAAGGCTCGACCTTCACCAGCTGATCTGGCCCGGTATGTGAAGGAAACGGGCACTGACCTCTACAAATGGCAACGTGAGAATGTTTCAGGGGAGCAGGTCGTTTTCCATGATGGCCCGCCTTATGCCAACGGTGCTCTTCATTTGGGGCATGCTCTGAACAAAGTTCTCAAAGACATCATTACACGATTCAACCTCATGAAAGGCCACAAGGTCCACTATGTTCCGGGCTGGGATTGCCACGGTCTCCCCAACGAGTTGGCAGCTATGGAAAAAGCACGAAGGAAGATGGGAAACACAAAAGTACAGCAGCTCTCGATGTTGGAGAGACGTAAGCTCGCCGAAGAACACGCTCTAACTATGTCTGTAAAGCAGAAGGAGGGCTTTGAAGCATTTGCCGTTATGGCTGACTGGCATGGGAAGTACGATGGCACTGGAATGGGTGTGTATCGCACGTTCACACCCGACTACGTGCTCCGTCAGCTCAAAGTGTACAAGGCAATGGTCGACCAGGGACTCATTTCTCGCCAGAAACGACCAGTGTATTGGAGTGTTGAATCTGGAACTGCGCTTGCTGAATCCGAACTTCAGTATGGTGACAAGAAGGATGAGACTGTAGTTGTACGATACACTCTGTCACAGCCCTCGGCAGAGCTGCAAGCGTACCTTGCTAGCAACGGCCTCGACGAACCTATCTCTGTTGCCATCTGGACGACCACTCCCTGGACTCTAGGAGCGAACAGGGCCATTGCTGTGAATCCGGAGCTTAATTACACCGTTTCACGCCACCCCGAGCATGGGCTTGTTATTACTTCGTCCTTGCGACAGAGTGAGCTCGGCACAGACGCCGCTCCACTTGATCTCGAGTTCCCTGGCTCTCTTCTTGTCGGCAGCAGATACACATGTGCGCTTCGTGGCAACAAAGAATTTTTTCCACTGCTCCCGGCTGGTTATGTCACTGAGACTAGCGGAACGGGACTCGTTCACTCGGCTCCGGGACATGGTAAAGAAGACTACCTGCTTTGCAAAGAGCATGGTATCGAGCCATTCTCGCCTATTGACAATCTTGGTAGGTATACATCAGAGCTTGACGACTCTCTACAGCATCTGACTGGTCTCGACGCTCGCAAGAACCAAAGCATCATTATTGATGCTCTTCAGCAATGTGGACACCTTATTTCAACGTCAACTGTAACGCATAGCGTTCCATTTGACTGGAGAAGCAAAGCGCCTGTAATGGTGAGATCTACCCCTCAGTTCTTTGCTGATGTTGAGAGTATCAAGGAAGATGCTATCCATGCCATTGAGACGGTGAACTTCTATCCGGAGACAGGCCGCACTCGTCTCAAGGCTTTCACAGTCTCACGAAGTGAGTGGTGTATCTCGCGTCAACGAGTGTGGGGAGTTCCTATTCCCGTACTGTACCACAAGGAAACTGGTGATGCTCTAATGTCAAGTGATATCGTTGAGCACATCATCCAGCGCATCTCTGAGTATGGAGACAAGGGCCTCATAGAATGGTTTACTCCTGAACTTGACAATGTTGCGAGATGGCTTCCTGCTGATTATCAGAAGGATGCGCAACTCTACGTTAAAGGTACTGAAACTATGGATGTTTGGTTTGACAGTGGCACCAGTTGGACAATGCTCCGAGATGACTCGACAATTGGCCCATCTGCAGAGAGCAGCAAGCCGCTGGCCAACTTCTATCTTGAAGGCTCTGATCAGCACAGAGGTTGGTTCCAGTCATCTCTGCTAACGCGAATCGCAGCTTCACCTCCAGGATCTCGGGTTGCTCCTTTCAAAACTGTCATTACGCACGGATTCGTTCTCGACGAAAAGGGGCAGAAGATGTCGAAGTCTCTAGGAAACGTGGTGACCCCAGAAGAGCTCATAAAGGGTAACAAGAACCTTGACGGCCTTGGGGTTGACGGAATGAGACTTTGGATTGCGCAGTCCGACTACACGTCGGATGTAGTGCTGTCGCCCGTTATTGTCAAACAAGTTGGTGCACTTGTCAAGAAGTTGAGAGTTACTTACAAGTTTCTGTTAGGAAACCTGAAAGACTACAATGGAGAAGAACTCCGTTATGACGACCTAAGGCCCATCGATAAAAAGGCGTTGGCTGGTCTTTACGAGCTAAGCAGAGATTGTGCTAAGGACTATGAATCATTTGCATTTAACCGTGTTGTGAAGCGCATACAGAACCATCTAAGTGTCGAACTTTCTGCATTTTATTTTGACATTGTTAAAGATCGTCTGTATGCCGATGCTCCCGAGGGGAAGTCGAGAACATCTGTCCAGTACGTTTTGCTCCAGATTCTCAAGCTTTACACTACGACATTAGCTCCCATTACTCCGCTACTCTCACAGGAAGTTTGGGAATCGTCGCCTCTACTTAAAAATGACGTCGACTCACCGTTCAAGCATGGATTGATGAATGTTCCCGAACAGTGGAACAACGCGGATATAATCGAGGATTTCAAGGTGTTGACGAGGGTGCGAAGTCTTGTTAATGAGACGATGGAGCTTGGACGCTCTGAAAAGTGAGTTTGATTATTGAAAATGGAAATATGAGCTAACAAAAAGAACAATTCGATCGGCGTTGAGTGCCAGCGTGTATCTTGAAGCGGATAGCACTTCCGAGACCGGCAAGGTTCTCGCCAAGTATGCGAGTCATCTAGAGGATCTGTTTATTTCCTCCGAGGTACATCTATCTCACGGACCGTCGGAAGCTGAGTGGCGCTATTCTCTCACTTCTCCTGTCGAGGGATCTGAGGTGACTGTTACCGTTGTCCCTGCTTCTCTTCACAAGTGTCCACGATGCTGGAAGTTTGGATCTGTAGAAGAAGATGCTCTTTGTGGCCGATGCAACTTCGTTATCGAGGCTTAGACCTCTTGTAAATATTGTATATAGTTACGTATCATGATCTATTGTGCAGGGCGCAGGAGTGAGGGGTAAAGCTATATCAATCCTGGTCTGTGTTTCAACGGGCCAAGTGTAGAAGACAACATCTACACGTACCACTTTAATTTCTCTAAATTTCTATATCATAAACACCTAAATTCCTAGGATTATATAATAATTTTATATATACAATTCACTGGCTCTACGCGTCAAGGTAATTCTCTATGCCCCCATCGACTCCTCGCCTATGCCTCCATCAGCAGCTGAGACCCCAACCCTTGAAATTTATCACATGCCTCGGCTAATGACTTCACCTCGGAAGAACATTCAACCTTTGAGACTCGGACACTTCGCGCCCAGCTTCACCGTCCAGCTTGCGACTGTGTCTATTTGTCGCTTATTCTGCTAGAGTCCAATTTTCATCCATTGATGGCACTTTGAATCGACACCCTCCTATAGAGATTCCAACGTCGCCATGCTTCGCCAATCACACGAAGGTTCAAAGCCTGTGGCCTTCGATCTCGATGGCGACACGTCGCTACCTGCCGACTTCGACGAGGCATTTTCACTGTTTGTCAATGATCTGATGGTGCCGACAGCCTCGTTGAACCAGGCAGCTGACTCGTCGTCCGATGCCCGTGGTTCTACGGTCGTGAACCAATCAGACGCCATCCCTGTTCAGAACGGTAGCAACCAGTTTCTGGGCCCACTGCTCAATGAACAGGAATCGTCGGCGTTTTCGCAGTTTTTTGAGAATATGCTCGAAGATCCTAACTTCTTATTTGATCCCAAAGTCGCTGAAGCGCTGCCTCAATCTCCAGAGGAGCTCGAATTGCAGGGAGCAACCGCCGATGTCTCGCTCCAGGGCTCTTCATCGTCTCAGTCTGTGGCGACACCAGCTGGTGTAACGGGCTTTATAGGTTCTTCTCATCCGTCAACAGCTGGATATTTGTTAGTGGAGCGTCACAAGCAGGAAATGGCGCGTATTCAAGAGCCACCCAGCACCCGATCTGCTGCCGATACTTACACCCAAACATCTCCGAGTGACCTCCAGAGCCACCAAATGCAACGAAACGTATCTGTAGGCGCATTTCAGGAACAACCACTGCAACCTTCTCAGCTTCAACACCTTCAACAGCCTCAGCAACTTCAACAACAACCTCAGCAACTTCCACAGTCTCGGCAGCTCCACAGTGAAGAGCCTCAAGTCAAGCCTGAAGTTATATATAATTATCCAATTACGCCCCTGCAGCAGAACGTGTCGAACGGTAAGCGCACCGGATTGCCCTCTTTGCTGAACCTACCCATTCCGAGAGACATGGATTTTTCGAGGCCCTTCGACGGAACCCCTCACGAATCTGAAGAGGAATCGCGTCCACCGAGACTTTTGCATCCTGAGATGCTAAGTCAGCAGGTGGCTAATATTCCTGAGGCACGAGAAGACGTTGAATCCGACTTGACACCAACTCATCGCCGCAAACGGGACATTTTGTCTGAAGAGCAAAAGCGGTTGAACCATCTTCATAAGGAGCAGAGACGCCGTGATACGATCAAGAACTCCATGGCCGAGCTGTGCAGACTTGTCCCGCCTCTCAACGCGCCAGATGCTCGGTCATCAAGGAGTAAAAGTGAGATGCTCAGCATGGTGTACGATCATCTCCGGTTGTTGGTTGATCAGAACATGTCGTTGCGCGCCATGTTGGCATCAAGAGGAATCAACACGTCGGGAATCCCCCAGGCAATCCACCCGCGATGACAAGCTCGCGTCCTATTTATTTCGCATGTATTGTGCTGAACCTATTTATTATACCAATATTTTCAATATCTCGTAGGTGGCTTATGGACCACGATGCATTTCTATCGTTTCGTCAAGCGTAAGGGGGAGCGGTCTCAGTGCATGCGACTGCGAGCTTCACGGACAATCTCCCGAGCTTCATCACTTGTTGCTCCATGATGTGCTGTAACAGGCTCAGCATAGCTAGCTGCTACACTCCAGTTTCCGAGCACAAGTTCATGTCGAGCAAGCCAAAGACGTGCCCGCATGATCGTCTGAGTGAGGCCATCATTGGCTTCTTCTGCGACACACAGCTTCTGGAATGTAGCGGCACTCTCCACGTCCTTCAGTTCTTCGTACAGCGTGGCAATCTTGTACAGGACATCAGCGTCCATGTCTGAAACACGAGACGCTCGTTTGAATGCTTTAATGGCCTCCTCATACCGGCTGAGCTTCTCATAACAGTCAGCAAGCGCCAACCATATACGTACATCCATAGGTCTTGTTAGTTTGTGAACAGGTCTCGAACACCACGAATGGCAGTAGTAACTCACTTTAACGCAGCAGCTCGCTGGAAATAGTATAACGAATAGTATGGCATGCCATGAAGCTCATAGGCCTGTCCCAGGCCGTACCAGGCCCTATAGTCGTGGCTGTTGGTATCGACAGCGCGTCGGTAGCTCTCGATGGCTGCGTTGGCATTCTTTAATTCAATAAACTCGTGGCCCATCAAAGTCCAGGCACTGAGACAAGATCGGTCAAGCAACAGTGCCCGTTGGTAGTACACGATGGCACGCTCGTGCTGAGAATTGAGACTGTAGAAGTTTCCTAGGATGCAGCACGTCTCGGGCCGGAATTTATCGGTTTTGTTGGCAATCTGTGCGAGGTATGCCAGTTTCGGGCCCTGCTCCATGACATAGAGGATATTTGAGTAGATATCTAGATCGTCGAGGCGATAAGGATCCTTTACAATGACTTGCTCAAACTGCTCTGCTGCCTCTTCGTAGTTGAGGGCCCGGTAGTTCAACAGAGCCAGCTCTGTCTGGAGAAACAAAAAGTTCGGGAACTGCGTCTTGAGTTTTTCGATCTCAACGGCCGTGGTGGAATCCTCGAGATACATCTCCTGGCATGCATGGACGAGGAAGATGCGAGTCATGAAGTGGCTTCGATCCGGTAGCCACTCCTCTATGGCTCGGAGTTCATCAATTGTTTCAAAGCACGACAACAGTTCTTCCCACGCACTCCAGTTGTATGGGAATAGTTGAATGGACTTGAGAAGCTTAGATCGCGCTTCATCTTTGCTCTTCGATTTGAGGTGTGCCATGCCGTGAAGATACAGCAGGAACGGATCAAGTTCAGTATCTGGGCAATCGTCGAGTTCGGCGATTATTGATGCTACTTGGATATTGGGCGTCTGGGTATCGCGAGCACTCATAATTCCTTGGAGTTCTTCTTCTTTTGATTTCTCGGCCGCCTGTTGTTAGAAGTCTTTGGTGGAGGCGTGACGATCAACGGTGCTTACAATGTACTTGGAGTAGAGTCGAATGAACACAGCTTGAGGCGTCGTCACGGCCTCCAAAACATGAGCACATCTATAGTATTCGCGGCAGGAAAAGTACGACAGTGCCAATGTTATCTTTGAGCTGATTGGATCCGGCTGGAGCAGCGCATTCTGTGGGACTTCGAAGTTCGCGTCGTCGAGACCCATGCCATCAGCCGCCTCTGCGCACCTTTGTGTTAGTGACAAAACGACAATTCATTGCTTTCAACCTCACCATTTTGCTGCCTGATTCAGACATCGACTTGATAGTTTCTGTGATGCTGCCAGCAGCTCTGAGTATAGGACTCGAGGCTCAGAGTCCATAGTGAGTTAATGGTAGGATGTCAGGATCACGAAGAGCACACGCGGCGTGAACATCCGACCCCAGACTTAAATGTTGAGCTGATGTTTGATCGCTTCTTATTCTTCTTTGAATCTCTGGTTGTCATATATTTTGGCTTGTCTACTTCGTCATGGCAGATCCAACACTGTACGTGGCAGTAGTTGTACTGACCGTCGTCGTCGTGTACATCTATGTGATTCCACACTATCCAGATGTTCATGAACTGTTTTTGAAGGAGCAGAGCTCAGTGGCCAAGATCCGCAAGTCCGGGGAAACGGCCGTATACCGTTCACTTGTAACGATCCATGGACGACCCTTGATGTCTGGTTTGTCGATTGCAAACGGATACGTCTACCGAAACGGCACGCTCGCCGACATCTGGGCTCTTGCGGGCAAGTGCAAGCTCTACGATGTCACTCAGACCGGCGTTGAACAGATCTCAACAGGTAAGTGTGCCCAAGCTGCAAACATCAATTGACTAACAAAGATGAATTGAAACACATTACGTTTGGCATTGGTCAATACCTGAAAGAGGTGTGTGGAGATCAAAAGCGAGTCGCAATTCTGCTTCCTAGCGGCTCGGAGCTGCTTACAAGCTTCTTCGGTGCGTTGCCTAACTACTACCGTATATGCTCGTCCAACTAACTTAGCCACAACTCTTTTTGGTTTAGCTGCCGTCATGATTCCTACTGACGAGGGTAGTGTTCTTCAAGCGGGCCTCGAGGAGCTTGCTCCTAAGGTCATCATTGCCTTGGGCGACGTGCTCGACCTCATTGATATCTCCAAGTTAAGCAATGATCCGAAAATAATTGTTGTGCAACCCACGAGCTCATCCACCGCCATGGACTGGCAATCCCTAGTTGCCCTTGCCAAGTCGAAGCCTGTTGGTGAGTTCCCTTCTATGACCGAGGCTGACGATTCTATCAAAATTCACCTGGCGTACAAAGACGTTTCTGGTGCCGTCAAAATATCTCGATACACCAATTCACAAATCATCGCAGCAGTAGCAGCTCAGATCAAGGCTCTTCCTGAGTCGCAGCAGCTAAAGAGCAGCGATAAGATATTGGTGTATACGAATCGCATGGATATTTATCCACTGCTTGCTCAGTTCGCGGCGTTTGTGGTTCGAAGCTCGGTCGTGTTTGTCGATCCGTCCAAAGTGGCTCTCCAACCTCTGGTGCTATTCCGCAGAGTTGCACCTACCGTCGTTGTGACTGACGATTATGCCACGAGTTCCCTCAACGACTTCTCGTTCTCACTGGGACTCATTGGTCAAATCAAGCTGCAGATTGCATTTTCGACTGTGTCACGAGGAAATATTCCTCGATCATCTGTTCTATCCGAGCTGAGCTCCGTGCGTCTGATAATGACGTACTCTGTGGCCGGCTCTGGCGAGTCGAAATATGCTACGTCAGAAGAAGTCACGACAGTACGCTGTCTGGCTGGTGCTCGCGTCATTCATGCTCTTTGCAGCCCAGTCGTGCTGGGTCCTGTTTTCCAGACAAACTTTTACGACTATAGAGAGAGCCCAGCTCAGTGGATCAATTTTGGCCCACCACTTCCTTGTATTGAGGCAAAGCTCGTCGACCATGGCGCCTACGAGTCTCGACAGCGCAGTGGTAGCCTGATGGTTCGCGGGACTTCGAGTCCTGCTGATGAAGATTGGGTTGACACGGGAATCATCGGGCACTGGGGCACAGACGGCTGCTTCAAGTTGTTTGTGTGATCCATTCAATACAGATCCAATTGATCCAGACAAATTGTACATATATACCAATGATGACATGCAAGTTTCTATCTATAATACACTGGGGGTGATGCTATGTACACGAGTTGCAACAGAGACAAAACGACAATAATTTACAGGGGGTCTGCTGGGGCAGAGCCAGCAATATCCGGTTCAATGGCCTCGACAATGATCATCCCGAGAACCGAAGTGGGTAGGGCATGAAGAAGGTTGACATGAAGTCCTTTAACGAGGGCTCGGAACAGACCTACTTCGGAGATGAGGTTCCGGCCAACGCGATACAAACTCAACTTATCATCGGGCCGCATCGTTGATATTTCAGCTGCAGGTGCCAGCTGTTGGCGGGTTTTGATGACGTTGAGGAAGTTAGTCGAACCACAGGCTACTCCAGTCGCCATGGCAGAGGCTGTTCCATACTGGAGAGACGAGGCTTGCTCGGTTGTGATGCCTATTAACTGCTTCGACTTTTCATAAGACACCCACCAAACGACGGAATAAGGAACAAATACAGACATCCCCTGTTGTTAGAAGTTTATCAGTTGTTGAAGCCCAATTGACTTTACACAAGCTCAACTCACCATGAAATAGCCACGAAAGAAACCTTTGAAGCCTTCGTTCGAATAGATTGATCTAATGACTCCGAGGGTGCTCTCACGTTTGGCGCTCTCAATAACTTGAAGACGACCCTTGATGACTTCCATGGGCGTCCAGATAAAACTGCTTGTCACTTCGGCTACTGTAGCACTGACAATGTAGTTGGATATCGACGAGTCTCCAAGATACGGCGTACAAGATCGTTTACACTGGCGATATGTCACCATGTACAGCGAGAATGCCGGCGCTGTGAGAGATACAGATGTCAAAAGACCTCTCCAGTACCTTGCAACCGGCAGTTTGTACGAGAAGTTTGTTGACGTCTGCTGAAGCGTCACTAGAGTGTCCACTATCAGGTTAGTATAGCAATCAGTATTTCGATTGATCCGGTCACTTACAAGGATGGAACACAACGTCGGTGACGATGGCTGCAGCTCTGAGTTAGGATAGAACGAATCGACGGCTTTATACGTACAAAGACGCCGAAATAGTGCCTGAATCCATCTTGGTAGTCGAGCTATCGGACCATCTAAAACGCCGCCATTAAAAGATGCGCTTCACTATCTCATCACGTGACTCTTATCCCTCGTCCATTTACGTCATTCCGCGAGCCTATCAACTCACCATTAGCCCCACGCCCGGAGATATACCGGACTACGTTCCCCATTAACCAGTTCATATATATATAAGAGAGTTCTGCTCATTGCTAACTTCTCTTAGACGTGTACCGATTCACTCGTGTTTTTACTTGCTGGTGTCGACACTTTTATGTTCAAGACCCCCCACCGTCTCTTCAGTCTATTTGGTAGTGGTTTGTCGTTGTCACCCACTCGTTTCGTTTATCGATCTACTGTCCCATTCTATCGCAATATGTCGTATGGATCTGCTGCATCCCAGCGAATTGCTGGTAAAACCGTTCTTCTAACGGGCGCCTCGGCTGGAATCGGCGAGGCCACGGCCCATGAGCTGGCCAGCGCTGCCAACGGTGACATCCGTCTTATTCTGACGGCTCGTCGAACCGACCGTCTAGCCAAGCTGAAAGCCGACCTCGAGGCCAAGTACTCGCATATTGAGGTTCTTCCAGTGGCCCTGGACATCTCCAAGTACCGTGAGATTCCAGAGTGGGTGAAGGCTCTGCCCAAGGAGTGGTCCGACGTGGACATTCTCATCAACAACGCTGGAATGGTGTTTGGTAACGACAAGGTCGGAGATATTAATACTAGTGATATCGAGGTCATGATCAACACCAACGTCATGGGTCTCATTGAGCTGACTCAACAGTTTGTGCCCAAGTTCCGTGCTCGTGACTCGGGAGACATTGTCAATCTCGGATCCATTGCTGGCCGTGATGGTTATGCCGGTGGTGCTATCTACTGTGCTACCAAAGCTGCTCTGCGTTCTTTTAGCACCACTCTGCGTAAGGAGACTATTGACACTCAGATCCGTGTCATTGAGGTCCAGCCTGGTGCTGTGGAGACCGAGTTTTCAAGTGAGTAGTTGCTGCGCTAGTCGTGGCCTCGTTTTCTGTTTCATTGTCGTCGTGTGCTAACTAAGTTGTCCGTAACCGTGGAGATGTCGACAAGGCTGCTGCTGTGTATGCCGGCTCCGAGCCTCTTGTTGCTGTGGACATTGCCGAGGTCATTGTGTTCAGTCGTACGTATATTACCTGGGGTATTGCAGAATCCAACTAACAACAGTCACCCGTCGTGCCAACACCGTCATTGCCGAGACCCTCGTGTTCCCTAGTCACCAGGCCTCGGCCACCGATCGTCACCGTCGTTTGTAGAGTGATTCAAGTGGAAGTTGAAGCAGATAGTGGGGTGAGTGCTCACTGATACTTCACTAGTTGAGAGCCGAGAGTCGGAGATAGATAGTAAAACGAATTCAATTCATAGACGCAGGAATGACAGAGGTCATGAGTAATCAATTGGAAGCTTCACCAGTTGGTCAGCTTCATACCAGTGAGTCAGTTCCCATCAAATCCACTCATATATGACTGGCAAATCCGCCTTATCGCCGATAACCTGTATCTTCTCGGAGTCAAGTTTCCCCGGATTTTAGGCCAGGGCAAGGCCTAGTCATGAAGCGTATCACAGTGACGGACGAACATGAAGCCGAGGCTCACGGCGTGACATTTGACCGGGCCCATTAAGTTGCTACGAGGTGCTAGTTAATTGTGTAGTTAGTGTCGGAGATAGAATTCGGCGCATCATCAATCCGAGGCGGAGATTTGACTGTCCGGTGAAGCATTCCAGGAGCGATGCCATAGAACATAAGAAGACACGCAAGTGACAAAATGTGCACCGTGATAAATGATTAAGAGCAAATCATTAGGACTACTGTTGTAGCACAATGGAGCCTTCTGCGGGTATTTGAATGATCTGAGCATCACAGTCCCACCACCTCTATAACGGGCCTATCGAAAAGTATACACAGACGAAACATATCATATTATACTATAGAGGCGTTTGTATAATTCCTCTCAAACACTGGAAACTTCTTGAGGCGAAGACATCCTAGTGCCAAATAATTAAAGCGATAAGATTATTTGTTCATAGTGATGACAATCTTACCGTGAGCGTTCTGGCTTTCGAGCTTCTTCCAGGCGTCGTGCCACTTGGAAACGTCATAAGTACTGTCAATGGGGATGCGCAGCTTTCCATCCTCGACAAGCTTGACGAAAATCTCCTCCCATGCGGTGTTCTTCGAGACACGAGCCAGGCGGTACTTGAGACCCCACCAAGAACCAAACAGCATACGGCCAACCATGCGGGGAACAGAGCCCCAGGGAATGGCGTGGTCGTAGTTGGGCGTGGTGTCGTCACCGTTGATGGTGTTGAAGACTCCACCGGCCTTGAGGTACTCCTTGTGGCGGAACAAAACGTCGGTGCCTCCAACGCAGTCGGCAACGAGCTGGAAGCGCTCGGCACCAGCCTTGTTAGCAGAGGCGACAATCTCGTCAACGTAGTTGGCATCACGGTAGTTGATGACCTCGTCAGCACCCATGCTGCGAATAATCTCCTCAGAGCGAGGAGATCCAGTAGCAACGACCTCGGCAACACCAAAGTGCTCCTTGGCGAGCTGGATAGCGAAAAGACCAACCGACGTCGATCCTCCCAGGATCAGAACACGGCTATCCTTGGTGAGGTTACCATCGCGAAGAGTGTCGTAGGCAGTACCAAAAGTCAGCGAGAAAGCAGCAGCCTCGACCTCAGAAACGCTCTTGGGAAGCTTGAGAACCGTGTCCTTGGCGGGGTAGGCCACAAAGTAATCGGCAATTGTGCCCGAAGAGCCGTGGGTCTGACCTCCAACGAGATCTCCAACTGAGTACTGGCCCTCGAGACCCTCGCCAACCTCCTCGACGACTCCCGAAAAGTCACGACCAACACCCTTCTCACCACTCTTGAACTTGAGCAGCGACAGCTTGCTGAGCTTGATGTCAATGGGGTTAAGAGAAACAGCAGCAACCTTGACGAGCAAAGCGCCCTTGGGCACAGGACGATCAATGGTCGTCTCGGTGAAACGGGGCGTCTCGCCCGGAGTAACAAACGACAGACGGTTGAAGGTGAGTTGAGACATGATTTGGCGACGATGGCAGAATCGGCGCTTGCCAGGGGTATTTATAGGGGCGGCTGGAAAAACCTTTTTGATCGGCATTATAACTAGTCTGAGCCGCGTAACGGTGCTGCTCGTATAGGTAAATGGGGGGGCTAGAAGCAGCTAGAACAGTGCTAAAACAATGCTAGAACAACAGGACAAGTTCCCGAGACCGCAATTTGGTTGCTTTATATACTTTTTTGGTTCAGTGGTTTGCCCTTGGTCGTTTGCCTCTGTAGATTTGCCCTAACGATCTAGCAACGGCCTGGTGATTGTCCGAGACGTGGCGGAGGTTCATTTCTCCGGACCAAATTTCGCCCTCGAACCTTCTTCCGCTACCCACGCTGATGTAAGGGGCATCGGTGGGCCGAGTGCATCAGATTTTTTGGGCATCGCTGATTATCAATGAGGACCGCGGCATGTGCTGTTTCGGCTCTTTGTCGGCTCTTTGTCGGCTCCTGGGCATCGACGACCTTTTTTTTTTCAAATCCGGGATATGCACCTAACTGCAGTCCTAATGCACGGAGCTGTAAATACGACGGCTGCTAGACAGCCTTACAATGCATGGAAGCATCATTAACCAGGCCAGACCTAAAGACTGTCTAGACGGAATTAGCCAGTTAGTAGTTTGTCATTCATCGTATGTTGTATCGGGTTTAATTCTATACTATATGATAGTGTTGTGCTGTGAATCAATCAATATAGTCTTACAGAGTATACAAAACGCGTATTCAGTAGTAAAGACCATTATATATTACGCGGATATGTTCAGGTGGATATGCAACTTTGACAGGTGACAAGCAGTTTCAGTGGTTATATGTTGCAATGACCTGTACAAAGATGTGTTACTGTAGACTCGGGTGACTCTGATGACTCTGATGACTCTGATGACTTTGGTCACTTAGATCACTCGGATGTGCCTGAAAGAACAAGAGTTCTGCAGAACACATGCTACTACTTGACATGACGTAGTTTGCTCCGTAAGAATGACTCTGATCAGTCATATTGTCTGATCGCTATGTGGATTCATTCTGTAGGATCACTCTGTGGGACCATTTTGTAGGTTCACTTTGTCTGGATGACTGTGATGATCACTCGTCAGATCACTCTGTTGGATAACCTGTAGGATGACCTGTAGGATACCTCTGTAGGATAACTCTGTTGGATCACTCTATAGGATCACCCTTGGATCCCTGTAAAATCACCCAGTTGGATTACTTGCTCGGATTACTTGCTCGGATTACACCCTGCTGAATCAGGTTCTCAACATGACTTCTGATTCACAGTAACTCCAACGGCTCTGCCAAATGCCACCATGAGTCGTTATTCCAGTCCAGCTCACAACTCCACACATAATACGTGATATGTTATCCAGCTTTTCACAGCTGAATCAATAAATAAGCGAGTGGCGCATGCAATTTTCATGTGTTGTACAGCTGACAGCACAAGGGTCTCTCTGTCTTCATAATCACCTGTTACACAGCAATAGGCTCGGCTTGAGACTCGATAGTACTGGTGAACTGTTCCAGATCCTCGGGCTCAAAGATAACCTCGATAGTGAGACTACAGCTAGGACAGGCAGCAATGTTGGTAGTGCCATCTAGCAGGTCGCCAATAAACACTTCGAACCGGTCGCCACAAGGACAGGGATACGTTAGCAGCTGTGTATAGCTGTCGAACGTCATGTCCTCGATCTCCACCGAGTCGTAGACGGCCATGTCGAAAGTTAGGAAGTGAGAAAGTAAAGAATCCGAGATGGGTTTGATTGATGATAAATAGTTTGAGTGCGGCTGGCTTCTTGTAAAAATTTGGTGGTCACGTGAGGGTAATGAAAAAGTGCAGCGTCACGGAAATGCCACGAAAAGGTCGCTAAGAGATCAGAAAAGCGCCCCAGAAGAGGCTAATAGAATCAAACTGTAGACGCATCTACGCTTTGATACTGATCAATCATGTTCAAATGGTACTTCCCTACAGCCTACGGCTCTTTTTGTTTGCACTTGCAGCATATATTACATACACAGTGGTTATCTAAACAGATATTTCATGACGGGAAGTTTTTGATGAGCGACTGCTTATTTCTTAGCAGTGATCTTACGGAGGTAGAAGGCAAGCTCCTCACCCTCAAGAATGTAACCGTCGACACGGCCCGACTGACCAGGACGCGACGAAACAGCGGCGTACAGACGACCAGCAGAGAACTGGGTCTCGAGAGCGTGAGCAATCTTGGCCTGGCCCTGGCGAGCAAGAACCTTGGCCGACTTCTTAGCAGGAGCAGCCTCCTCAGAAGAAGCAGTGTTCTTCTTCTTTCCCAGAGTCACACCGTAGTGGGCCTCGTACCACTGACGGAAAGGAGTGGCATCAATCTGAACAATGGCGCTCTTGGTCAGTGTGTTGGTACGGATAAGCTCGTTGTTCGAAGGGTGGAAGGCGACTCCAATGACACGAGTCTTGCGGGTGCTGCCCTCGGATCCCCACGAGAAGTTACCAGTCTCAATACGCAGAGCACGGAACTTCTGGTTACCTCCACGGGTGCGCACAGTGTGGATACGCTTGGCACCAATTCGAGTGTTGGCGGGCTGACGTCCCAGCTCGAACTTTCTCTTCTTGCGGTATGAGGCACGCTTGGCACCAGTGTGCGAGCGCTTGTGGCGCGAATCACGAGAGATACCCATTTTCTTGGTTGGACTGTCGAATGTGGGTTACGAAGTGTCTGAAAAAGTGCCGGGCTACTACAAGTTGGAATAATGGGAGTTGTTTGTCGGTCCTCGGGTTACGCAGGGAACGTAAGGGACCAGCAAATGTTTGACTGCTATTTCCGTTTTTGGGACATCACCGCTGTAGTAGTATTCCAGCCGTATATGTCGAGACTTCTACCCCAACCCTCAACAGTGCCCGTACCCTTGTATAGTGCCGTATAGAACCGGCCTCATATGAAATGCTTCACCTGCAACTAAATAAACGTAACGTTTATTGACTTCTCAATCAGTTCTTATTAATGAGCCAACGTTTTCTCTGATTCTAACAGCTTAGGCAATGATGCAAAGGTTGGGATCGTAAGCTGAATTAGCAGCGAATTGGTGCTTCTTCCCTTACTTACGGGGTAACGGCATAAGCCACGAATCCTTGGGCATCTCGAATTCAACCGACTTGGAAGCAATATTGTCATCCATGACAGTGGAAGTAGTAGGTGTAATGGTATCGTCAATCATTGCTAAAAGATAATTGAGGGGAGAAGAGAGTTTGATGAAGACTGTAGAACACAGGAGGACCGTCCTTTTATACTTGAACAGAATCTACAGAGCACTTCTGGCTCTACCATGAGGTTCGGTTATAGCTTCTATTAATAGAGATTTTGCTAAGTATTGCTCCTTGTTATAACCCAACCAGGGAACTGCTGAAACAGAACGACGCTGATAGAGCCACATAAGTAGAGAAACGAGGCTGTTCTCCTTTTGTTGTATGCCTAGAGAGGAAATGTCTGTAACAGACTCATGTCTCATGATCTACAGTAGTGTGATTTACTAGCAGAGGAACTAGCTACCAGGTGACCGCACGGAAAGGGGCTGCTTGTTATGCAGACGGTACTGTTGAGTCCAGAAACAGCAGTGATCGACAGGTTCCCTTATACTCGCCCTTACTTCAGTAGAAATTGGATTTCATAATGAGGCTTGTTTCACGCGGTGTAACTTGAAAGTAGCGTGCTTCGGCATCATCTCAATTCAATCAGCTGCGGATAAGCTTAATAAAATTTATTAAAAAACTGTTATTTCGATTTATATACCAACATTAATATTAATACTAGTTAAACTTGAGGCCCTGATTTCAGCATTGCCGGTTGGCAGAGCATGGGGAAAACCGTAGCAAAAAACCCACCCTAGCCTTCAATATTTCTGGCTCATAGAGTAAACCATCCTTGTTGCTCCCTTAGTATGGAAGGACAGTTCCATCAAGGTTGAGAAACGTTCCGGTGCTCTCAATGGTAAGGTTATCAACGGTCTTGAGCTGGACCTTGGCACTCTCCTCGGGAGTAATAACCAGGGGAAGCAGATTGTCGTACGCATCCTGGCTGTAGACTCTCATGTCATCAAGGAAAGCAGCTGCATCGTCAGTCGAAACGATACCGGGGTGCAGAGTAACGACGGTGAACTTATCGTCAACAAGCTCAGTGGCCAGGGCCTTGCCAACGTGGTTCAGAGCAGCCTTGCTGGTGCTGTAAGGAGTAATAGGGATTCCACTGTACTGAGTAGACGAGCCAACGATAGTGGAGGTCAGAATGATCTTACGGGTTTCACGCTTCTTCAGCAGAGGGATAAACTCCTGCACGAGCTCAATGGGACCAAGAACGTTGACATTGAAGTGCCACTCGTAGCTGCTAACAGGAACGTTAACAACGGGTGCAACTCCATCAAAGACACCAGCGTTGGCATGCAGAACGTCGACACCATCCACAAGCTTAGAAACCTGTTCAGCAAACTGCTTACCATCGCCACGCTTTCCAGCATCGTAAGCGAGAACATGGACATTGGGGTGAGACTTCTGGAACTCAAGAATCTCGGGAGACTTGGTAGGGGATCTCGAAGTGGCAATCACAACGGTGTTGGGACGAGCAGCAAGCTCCTGGACGATGGAAAAACCGATTCCCTTGGAACCTCCGGTGACAACGTGAACAGAGTTGGAAGACATGTTTGAGTGGTAGATAGTTGGATAGATGCAATTGCAGTGAATCAAGCGAAGATGCTGTTGATAATGTTCAATTGACGAGACAACAATGTCCTTTATATACACAATTTAGCAAACACCATAGTTGCCGACACCCGCCATTACACGCGCCATTGGTAATCGCCATTCATTGGTAATTCATCTGGCAGCTTCCTCAATGGCATCTAGCGCACTACTAGCTTCCGTGATCTTGCGGGTTTGGGCAGACTGCATATGTCTGTTACTAAACGTCGCCGCGGCGTTAAAATCACCACTGTAAATGCTTCCGGCAAACTCCGCGGAGATCTAGCCGCTGCATCTCCATGCAGCATCTCCGGCTTACCTCCGTAGTCTAGCCCAACTAGGCAACATGCAGCCGTCGTTACCGGGGAGTAGTAGGTGCTTTGTTCTTGAAACCAAGGTGATGGAAGCTCAGAGTAGCGGAGTTCAACGGAGTTCAACGTGGATCGAGTGTCTGGTAAGTATTGAGCCGGCTCGGATGCTGTTGCCGTAATAGCCGGCAGCAGATCGCAGAAGGAATCCGAAGAATCTCTTGGTAAGAATTGACCTGATCCGCGGCCCTGATGAAGTTGTTATAGATGTGACTGTCATGATAACAGTATCGCGGGTACCTTAACCGGTGATAATTCTTGCCTTGCATCTTCCTCAGATACCTCAGGTATGCCCGTACCCTTCTTCTTGATAGAACGAGTATACTGATCACCGACTTCGCCTACGGCTAAATAGTGAGATCCACTCTTTCGGCAACTACATTACATGATGAGAACATGAGTTGGTTTGAGCCATTTGTTCTCTAGGGATATCACAGAAGGAGAATCCGCTTGTAACTTAGCGACAGTATGAAGTCCCATACACCCTTCAAATTTACTTCGATTGAGGTCGTCAAAAGCTTAGATCACTTCTACAATGGGACCCTAGTGTAATTGTCAACCTAACTGGGATTGCCTACGAGGTAGGCCGCATGGAAAGGTGCGTATTGATATGCATGCGGTGTTGTAGATCCAGGAACGACAGCGATCGACAAGTCGCGCGTAGTCGCGTCTTCAACGTGTAGTGCACGTCCGCCGCTAGAATATTGCATTCCATCATGAACCTTGTTTCTCTCTCGTCTACTCTGTTATTGACAAGGAATGGCCAATCCTATCGCCCTGGTCACAACGTATGAGAATAGTGTGCTTCAACGTTGCAACTCACTACTAATAAGCTAACAAATAGATAAAAACAATTGACATTCGATTATGTGCCAACATTAACACTAGTTAGACTTGATATCAGCGTGACCGATTGACAGAGGATGGGGAAAGCCGTGGCAACAAACCCATGCTGGCCATCGAAATTTCTGATTCCTAAGATAAACCAATCGTTATTCCTTATAAGCACGTAGTAAAGTGACCCCAATCTGTGTTGCTCTCTTAAAATGCGAGAACAGTTCCATCGAGGGCGAGGAATTTTCCACTGCTCTCAGCGGTAAGGCTATCAACAGTCTTGAGCTGGACTTTCGCACTCTCCTCGGGAGTAATAAGAAGCGAAGTCAGAGCCTCGTACACTTCAGGCTTAAAGGCCTTAACCTGATCAAGGAAATCTTTAGAGTCATCAGTCGAAACGACACCAGGGTGCAGAGTAATGACTGTGAACTTGTCGTCAGCGAGCTCAGAAGACAGGGCCTTGCCGATATGATTCAGAGCAGCCTTGCTCGTGCTGTAGGGAGTAGCAGGCACTCCAGCGTACTCGCTAGACGAGCCAGCGATAGTGGAGGTCAGGATGATCTTGCGAGTGTCACGCTTCTTCAGCAGAGGGATGAACTCCTGAACAAGCTCAATGGGGCCAAGGACGTTGATGTTGAAGTGCCACTCATAGCTACTGACAGGAGTGTCAACAAGATTGGCAACACCGTCAAAGACACCAGCATTGGCGTGCAGAACGTCGACACCGTCTACAAGCTTGGAAACAGCCGCAACAAGCTGCTTGGCATCGCCGCGCTTCGCAGCATCGTACGCGAGCACGTGAACATTGGGGTGAGACTTCTGGAACTCAAGGATCCCGGGAGACTTGGCCGGAGATCGCGAAGTAGCAATTACAACGGTATTGGGTCGAGCGGCAAGCTCCTTGACGATAGCGAGACCAATTCCCTTGGAACCTCCGGTGACAACGTGAACCGAATTGGAAGACATGTTTGAGTAGTAGTAGCTAGTTGGATGGATGCAATGAACTGAAGTATCAAGCGAAGACGTTGTTGTTGATGTTATGTTAGACGGGACAAGACTCCCCTTTATATACACGATTCAGAGGACGCCACAGTTGCTGGCAGTCGCTGTTTCAGGCGCAATTGGTAATCCTATTCATTGGTAATTCAAATGTGCACTTCCTCAATCGCACCTAGTATCCTGGAGCTCCCGTAATCATGCCGTTTTAGGAAGGCTGCATTAGTCGATGACAAATGACGTGACTTGGGGAAATCTCAACCGCGGTTTTAACTCGACACCACTATAACCACCTCCCAGCGACCTCCACGGACATCCAGCCGCGCCATTTACCTGCATTAACCCCGGCTTACGTCCGTAGTCTCTCCGTACTTGGCAATACGCACTAAGTCCGGATAAGCTCAGTGGGTTCAACAAGGAGAGTATCAGGTAAGCATTGAACCGATCCGGATGATGCAGATGTAATTGCCGGCGGCAAATCTCAAAAGGTATTCGAAGGGTCTCTTAGTAAGCATTGGCTTGGTCTGCGTCCTGGCCGGATGAAGCTTGTGACCTGGTCCATGAAGCTGCAATAGGTGTAGCTGTCGTGGTCACGGTATGGTGGATACATTACTGGTAATATTTCCTGTCGGACATCTTTCTTTGATACCTCACGTATGCCCGTCCCTTCATCCTGAGGACAGTATAGAGCCAGCATATCTTCCTTCACCTACGACATAGAGTAGGCTGCGTGGAAAGGGGCGTATTGGGATGCAGGTGGTATTGGGTTCAGAAATGGCAGGGATTGGCAGGTCGCTTGTTCTTGAGTTCAAGGTAAATTTCATGTTGGCCTGCTAGAATATTGGGTTGCGATAATGAGGCTTGTTTCACTCTAACCTGCAGCCTCATAGACAAGGACGATCACGAGACGGAGAAGGTTTAGTCTGTAGATAAGCATACCATGAATATCTCCTATACGTCCATATGAGACAAAGAAATTCTCAAGATCAAATCTAGAACAAATCGAGTGAGTTAACCATTGACTGGCCGTTGCGTGTTATCCGGCATCATTGCAACTCGATAACTACTAATATGCGTAACAAATTGATTAAAAACATTCATTATTTCGATTATGTACTAACATTATTACTAGTTAGACTTGAGGCCCTGATTTCAGCATAGCCGATCGGCAGAGTATGGGGAAAGCCGTGGCAAAAAACCCACACTGGCCATCGAAACTTCTGATTCATAAACTAAACCAATCATCGTGGTCCCATAGAGGGCAAATGAACCAATCATCGTTGCACTCTTAAAAGGCAAGGACAGATCCATCCAGGGCGATGAAGTTTCCACTGCTCTCAATGGCAAGACCATCAACAGTCTTGAGCTGCACTTTGGCACTCTCCTCGGGAGTAATGCTGAGAGAAGTCAGAGCCTCGAACACCTCAGGCTTAACGGCCTTGACCTGATCAAGAAAAACAGAAGCCTCTTCAGTCGAAACAACACCAGGGTGCAGGGAAGCAACGGTGAACTTGTCCTCAGCAAGCTCAGTAGACAGAGCCTTGGCGATGTGGTTCAGAGCAGCCTTACTGGTGCTGTAGGGAGTAGCAGGAACTCCAGCGTACTGAGTAGTCGAGGCAGCGACAGTGGAGGTCAGAATGATCTTACGGGTCTCACGCTTCTTCAGCAGAGGGATGAACTCCTGAACAAGTTCAATGGGACCAAGAACGTTGACGCTGAAGTGCCACTCATAGCTGCTAACAGGAGTGTCAACAAGATTGGCAACACCATCAAAGACACCGGCGTTGGCATGCAGAACGTCAACACCATCCACGATCTTGGAAACCTTCTCAGCGAACTGCTTAGCATCTCCACGCTTCGAGGCGTCGTAGGCAAGTAGGTAGACATTGGGATGAGTCTTCTGGAACTCCAGAATCTCGTGAGACTTGGCCGGGGATCGCGAAGTAGCAATCACAACGGTGTTAGGGCGAGCAGCAAGCTCCTGGACGATGGCGAAACCGATTCCCTTGGAACCTCCGGTGACAACGTGAACAGAGTTGGAAGACATATTTGAGTAGTAGCTATTGAATAATGCAATGGATTGAAGTATCAAGCGAAGATGCTGTTGTTGATGTTCTGTAAGACGAGACAACATCCCCCTTTATATACACGACTCAGACAACGCCACAGTTTCTGACAATCGCTGCTTCGGGCGACATTGGTAATCATCTTCATTGGTAATTCACATTGGTAATTCATCTGGCAGCTTCCTCAATGGCACCTAACACCCATTGAGCTTCAGTAATCTTGCCGTTTTAGGATGTCTGCATGCATGTGATTACAAATGTTGACGTGACTTGGGGGAGACTCAACCGCGGTTTTAACGCGACACCACTATAACCCCCTCCCAGCGGACGTCCACGGACATCTAGCCGCGCTATTCACCTGCATTATCCCCGGTTCACGCCCGCATCCTCTCCCAATTAGGTAGTATGCTGCCGTCGTTACCGGCCGTAGTTAGAGCTTTGTTCTTGAAACCAAGTGGTGGAAGCTCAGAGTATCGAGTATCTCGTAAGCATTTAACCGGCCCGAACGCTGCTGAGGTAATATCCGGTGAAAGATCTCAGAAAGAATTCGACGGGTCCCTTTGTACGGATCGATCTAGTCCGGGCGCCCTGATGCAGACGAAGCTGCTATATACTGTCGCTGTCATAGCAACGGTATGGCGGGTACCTTGCCGGTGGTATATCCTGGCCTAGATCTTCCGTTGATGCTCAGGTATGCCCGTACTTTTCTTCTTGAGTACAGTATAGAGGCAGCATACCCTGCTTCACTTACGAGCCGATGGTGAACCCACTCTTTTAGTAACTGGGGTGCCATTGTAAAGAATCGATCCATGCTTTTGAGGACTTTTATCTAGGGAAATTGAAAGGTGGCTGGAACTTCATACTGCCTTAGCTACAAGTAGATCTCCTAATGATATATCTTCCCTTGCCCGTACTTAATAAATATAGAATTCTTAAGTGGCTATTTCAAAGCCAAATATGTGACTGATTTCAACAGAGAGAGACTATTCACCTTTTGCTGTAGGCATCGAGAGAAACTGGTCGAAACAAGCTCATTCTACACCAGCGTGATTGTCAAACTGGGATTACTCGCCAGGTAGGCCGATGGACGGGGGCGTATTGAAATGCAGCCAGTATTGTCTATCCAGAAACATCAGCGACCGACAACTCGCGTGTACGCGCGAATTCAACGTGAAGTTTCACGTTCACTGCTAGAATTCTGGATTCCATACTGAGCGTTGTTTCACTTTAGCCTACGCCGTTTTTGACAAGGCATGGTCAATCCTCTCGCCCTGGTCACAACTTCAAAACTAGTGTTCGTGCGCTATCGCAAATCAATCATTTACTAATAAACCTAAAAAATTTGATAAAACAAATGTTATTTCGATTTATGTGCCAACATTAATAGTAGTCAGACTTGAGGCCCCGATTTCAGCGTGGCCGGTTGGCAGAGCATGGGGAAAGCCGCAGCAAAAAACCCACACTAGCCATCGAAATTTCTGATTCGTAAACAAAACCAATCAAAGTTGTCCATTGGAGGGCAAGCAAGCCAATGCTCCCTGCTCTCTTAAAAGGCAAGGACAGTACCATCAAGGGCCAGGAAATTTCCACTGCTCTCAATGGCAAGGTCATCGACAGTCTTGAGCTGCACCTTCGCACTTTCCTCGGGAGTAATGATCATGGAACTCAGAACCTCGAACACTTCAGGCTTGAGGGCCTTTACCTGATCAAGGAAACCAGCAGCCTCCTCAGTCGAAACGACACCAGGGTGCAGGGAAATAACAGTGAACTTGTCCTCAGCAAGCTCCATAGACAGAGCCTTGGCGATGTGGTTCAGAGCAGCCTTGCTGGTGCTGTAAGGAGTAGCAGGGACTCCACCGTATAGAGTAGTCGAGGCAGCCACAGTGGAGGTCAGGATGATCTTACGGGTCTCACGCTTCTTCAGCAGAGGGATAAACTCCTGGACCAGCTCAATGGGACCAAGGACGTTGACGTTGAAGTGCCACTCATAGCTGCTAACAGGAGTCTTAACGAGGTCGGCAACACCATCAAAGACACCGGCGTTGGCATGCAAAACATCGACACCATCGACAAGCTTGGAAACCTTTTCAGCAAACTGCTTAGCATCTCCACGCTTCGAGGCATCGTAAGCGAGTAGGTGCACATTTGGGTGTGTCTTCTGGAACTCAAGAATCTCGTGAGACTTGGCCGGGGATCGCGAAGTAGCAATCACAATGGTGTTAGGGCGAGCAGCAAGCTCCTGGACGATGGCGAAACCGATTCCCTTGGAACCTCCGGTGACAACGTGAACAGAGTTGGAAGACATGTTTGAGTAGTAGCTATTGAATAGATGCAATGAAGTGAAGTATCAAGCGAAGATGCTGTTGTTGATGTTCTCTAAATCGAGAAAACATCTCCGTTTATATACACGAGTCAGGCAGTGCCACAGTTGCTGACAATCGCTGTTTCGGGCACCATTGGTAATCACCTCCTTTGGTAATTCTAAAGTAACGAACTTCCTGAAGGGCACCTGGCGCCCATTGAGCTTCAATAATCTTGCCGTTTTAGGAAATCTGCATGCAGGCGATGACAAATGTGACGTGACTTGGGAAAGACTCAACCGCGGTTTTAACGCGACACCATTATAACCCCCTCCCAGCGGACGTCCACGGACATCTAGCAGCGGCATTTACCTGCATTATCTCCGGCTTACGTCCGCATCCTCTCCCAACTAGGAAATATGCTGACTCTAATCACCGACAGGAAGCCGGGTCCTTGTTATCCACGCCGAGCCGAGTGGCGGAAAACTTAGAATAAAGGCGATCTTCGAGGATCGAATGGATCTGGTAAGCGATGAACCGGCTCGGATGGTGCGAATGATGGTTCCGTAACCGCGGGTGGCGGTTCTCAGAACGAAGTTTAGAACGAGTTTCTCGAAGCTGCTATATTGGATGCTGCTGTTATGCAACTGTCTAGTAACAAGTAAATCCTGAGCCGAATCTATTCACTAGTCAGTCTACAATTCTAGCTGCAAAATTGACGGTTGACTATATACAAACTCATGACTTCACGAGCTTCCTCTCAGATTCGAGGTAGTCTTCTCTTGACTCAGTCTAGCTGCAAAATTGCTGGTTGATTATATATAATATGTAACTTCATAAAGCTTCCTCTCAGATTGGAGGTAATGGGTTTCGGCATACTGGGCATTGTAGCCTTGTACGCATCCACTGTTCCATACAGTCGGTATGGAAGACGTGACGGCATGGAGTGACCATATACTGTCTTCGAGCAAGAATGTTTGCTGGCACAAGTGCTGCATGAGGTGCTTCTCGAGGAAGTACGACTAGCTCGACTGGGTTCATGCAAATAGCACAGTCGGTCTTGGGCGTCTTGTTGATGAGAGGTTCCAGTGAATCGGCAGAACTGCTGCTATGCGTATCTTGGGTGACCTTGAGCGCAACTGGGTTGGCTTCAGCATCTGCATCGAAGTTGAATCCGCTTTCAAGATCCTCCTCGGTTAGCAGAGGGTGGTAATCATACAGCGGCGGCAGCAGTCCATTCGGCAGGAAAAATCGTGGTCCAAAGATCGACTGAATGACGAGAATCGATATCTGCAGCAACAACCATGCCACCTCGACATACACCAACAGAGGGTCGTAATGGTGGTGTGTCACATTGTTCTTATCAAAGCAAAAGTACACGAGGGGAACAAGACGAATGACACTTGTTGCTCCAACATACGACCACAGGAACGACTTGCGCGAACCACGAACCACATTGCGGTATATCTGAGGCACCCACAGCGAGAAGAGAATCGTAACGACAATGAACTCATAGATGCGGCGGATCATTGCCGGCCACGATGACACAATCAACGATAGGAGCGTGAATCCTAGAAGCGAGAAGTAAAACCGCGAATAAATGAGGCTTGTAATCTGTCGCTCGTCTTGTTCAACAACCGGAGTGATGGCCGGAGCGGTGGCAGTTGCTGGAGCTGGCAGCGTAGCATTGGTTGAGTCGGGCATTGGCGACCCACGTACCGGCGTGTCAGACACAATAGTACCGTCGGATCGAGCAACGAAGCGCGACGCACCGTTTTGTGCAATGACTTCACGAGCTCTTGCATCAGCAACAGACTCAAGCATCTGAGATCTGTAGATCATAGACATGTATCGGATTTCAAACAAAGTGGTCAATGCAAATGAAACAAAGGCGACAGCCATGAATGGCATGGCAATCTGCTCAACAAACGACGAGACCAGCGCCGACATGCAGATAGAGCCATCTAAAATGGCCATAAGGCCGATTGTGTAGAAGCTGACGCGCGAAATAGTCGAGGGTGTATTGGTGTCCTTCATCTGGTAAGCTGTAACAACTGTCTGAAGTAACAATAGCACCATGCCGGCAACAATGGCCAGACGGAGCCTCCAGAAGTAGTGTTCATACTTCTCACCTTCCATGCTCTCTACAGTCATAGACAGTCCACAGTCAGGCGAGTATAGAACAGCATCCAACTTGACAAGAGGAACCTGTGGGTGCGGTCGACCTTGAGGGTTGGCCAGCTCGTCCTCTACCTCTTCCAGCTCATGCTGGCTCAGGTGAGAAGAGTGGATGTGGCCATAAACGATGTACTCACAGCTGTCAGCCATGACTTCTGCTCGTTCGAGAATTCCATAGTACGGATTCACCATCAGGCGGGCCAGTGTCGCATTGAGGTAATCGTAAGTGATATTTTTGGAAACGTCAAACGAGTCTCCATCGAGCAGCAAGTGAGGCAAGGCGGCAATGCCGGAAAACTTGAGTGATGTGGATACGAGCACGATGTTGCCAGTCTCTTTGATATGCAGGCCGCGTAGGAATACCTCGTTACCGTTGTCGCCGTTCTCGTCCGACAGCGTGATATCCATGGTGATGAACGACACGGACGCGTTCTTCTCGTAGTGGGGGAACTGATTTGGCAGTTCTCGAAGCGAGACCGACAGACATCCACGGTTCTCTGTGCGATTACCAGGCTTGGCTACATCAACAAGGAACGGTTCCATGGCTTCGAGGCGCGCCTGCTCGGCAGCGGCTATAGATTCGTTGCGATACTGGTCGTCACCGGGTTCCTTCGTCATGTACTGGGGCAACGGCATCTCTATTGGAGTCAGCTTGTCGTCCATGGACTTCCACTTGCCACGCATTGTTGATGAAATGTTGGAAAAGTATGTCTTGTGCTTCTCAACGTACTTTGGCTTGTCCGGCTGAGGCCCCGATGTGTCGTCATCGTCATCCCGGTGCTCGTCCTCATTGTCGTTAGTCGCATGATGCCACCAATTTGTGTTGTGCTTGTCGTCTTCTTGGCTCTTGTCTTTGCCAGGCTCTGTGGCGGGCTCGGGCTCATCTCTTGTACTGTGGCGCCCGTCGTGTGCTGCTTCCGAGTCCCACAGCTCCTTGGCCTTTTTGTACACAGATTTCGGTATAATGGAACCTGGTTGAGCAGGTCCATCAGGATATTCGGTGGTCAACCCCGTGAGGTTGCCGTATCCGCTGCCCCACGTCGAATTCCCCAGAACCTCCAGTTGGTATTCGAGATGCTCAAAATGCTGGTTAAGTCGAGCCCGTTCCTCAGGCGACATGAGCCGTGGTGGTGTCCCTGACGGTGTGAAGAACAGGATGAAGATGAGGAACATGAGGAGTGTTCCTCGGTTGGACTGCGGCATCTTTGCGAATCTGCTGAATGCGCAGGTTGGAGGAAGCTGTACGTGGAGGCAGTGGATCTTACGATGCGCAGGGTTCTGCCCAGCCGTGCCACCACAGCATGCCACTCCAGGCAGGTGGCATCTCAGTCAACTGGAAAGACGAATTTGTAATAATGAGAAATAAAATAGTGAAGTGAGTAGTTTATAAGTGGTACGTAGCGTATATTGAAGTACGAGGTTGGTTGCTCCTTTGGAAGTGACTGTACATGCGGTTATCTAACACTCGACAGTTTATCAGGCTGTATGCGCATTCAATTTCGAATTAATATCTCAGGCTATAGAGATTTATTGATATATCAAGTTGAGATTTAATTCTGTCAAACTAAATTTGAAAACAGCTTCATAGGCAGCTTAATAGGGGATCTCACTTCCATCGAGATCAAAGTATTTTCCGGACGATTCCAAGGTCAGCTTATCAAACAGCTCAAGCTGTTCTTTGGCACTCTGCTCAGGCAGAATACTGGTATGACTAAAAGCTTGTGCCACATCTGGATTAATAGACTTGAATTTGTCCATGAAAGTGGCAACTCCCTCAGTCGATACTCCTCCAGGATGGAAAGCCACGCAAATGAAATTCTCTTCGGCCAAATCCTGTGAAAGCGCCTTTGCCAAATAATTGACAGCAGCCTTGCTGCTTCCGTAGGGGCTAAGGGATACTCCAAGATAGGCGCCCATCGAGCCGGCAGTGCTCGATGTCAAGAGAATCTTACGGGTGTCACGCTTCTTCAACAGCGGATAGAATTCTTGCACGAGCTCAACCAGAGCCAGGAAGTTGACAGACATGTGCTTCTCGTACACGTCAACAGGTGTCTTTAGAACAGGGAGTGTACCTTCGAAAATGCCAGCATTGGCCAGTAAAACGTCTACACCATCAACGATCTTGGCCGTCTCCTCAGCAAGGATTTTGCCGTCTCCACGCTTTGACGCATCGTACGCAATGACATGGATGTTACCGCGAGACTTGGCGAGCTCCTGAAGTTTAGTTGCCTTTGACGGATCTCGTGCAGTAGTGATGATAAGTATGTTCGAACGAGAGCTCAGCTGCTCGACAACCGCATATCCGATTCCCTTGCTTCCTCCTGTGACAACGTACACAGTAGGTGATGAAACTATCATTTTTAAAACGACTACTAATCGAATTTTAGTGGAGTCTACTTCTCGGACGCCTGCTTTATTTATATACCATTCTCGCCTCATCTAGTTACTTCAGATTTCCGTTTACTGCCCGTTTGATCGGAGCTTTCTGGCTGGTGCTGACAGATCCTATACTAATGGTTACCCATCGCCAATCGCGGTTTTAAAGGTGCTTCCGACATACTGCGGCGTTATCGGAGTTACTATGTTAAGTGATCTGCCTTGGAGAAGTGGAAGGTTTGGCGATGGCAGCAAGTACTTCCTGATTAATTCCACGGGAATGAACGAAGCTATTTGAAAAGAGAATTAACATCTACCGTGAGCTGCGAGCCTATATCTGGTTTGAAACATGGTGATCTATGGAATTGTTCGCAATGAAAGCATATCGAGCTTCTTTGAGATTTTAACGTATGACGAGATACATGCACTGAGACTCTATTTGCATAAAAAACAATTTGCTGGTTATTTGAAACCGATTCACTAGTTGATCAGCTCCTACTTTTGTCGATACTATACCAACGTCTAACTCTAATATCAGCGTGGGAATAACTGGAGTAATAAGAGGACCATGCGAACGTCCTCGAGTGTTTTCGAGAAACTAATTCAGCCCTGCAGTGTGAAGGGTGTTCCTCGATGGATTACGGCATCTTTGCGAATCTGCTGAAAGCGCCGGTTGGAGGGGTTTGACGTGAAGATCGATTGTGGATCTTACCATCAATGAGCAGGGCTCTTCAGCCTTTCAGTCGTGCGCTGATTGTCATGAGCCACCCCCTGACGGCTTGCAATCAACTGGAGAAGACAAGCTTTGTATTCATAACCATAAAGTTGTGGGGAAAGTAGTGAGGAAGACTGTTGTTTCATATAAAAGTACAACGTTTGTTACTTGATTCGAAGTGACTGTATATGCACTTATCTAACACTTCACTGTTGATCGACAGCTTCATTTACGTTTTAATGCCAAATTAATATCGCAGACTATAGAAATATATTGATATGGTAAGTTGTAATTCCTGCTTGTCAAAACTACATTTGAAAAACAGCGTATATGGAGCTTAATAGGGAATCACGCTGCCATCCAGGTCGAAGAACTTTCCGGACGACTCCAAGGTCAGCTTATCAAACAGCTCAAGCTGTTCTTTGGCGCTCTGCTCAGGGGGAATACCCACGTGGCTAAAGGCTTCAGCGAGATCCGGATTTACTAACTTGAACTTGTCAAGGAATGACGCAACTCCCTCAGTCGATACTCCTCCAGGATGGAAAGCCACGCAAATGAAATTCTCTTCGGCCAAATCCTGTGAAAGCGCCTTTGCCAAATAATTGACAGCAGCCTTGCTGCTTCCGTAGGGGCTAAGGGATACTCCAAGATAGGCGCCCATCGAGCCGGCAGTGCTCGATGTCAAGAGAATCTTACGGGTGTCACGCTTCTTCAACAGCGGATAGAATTCTTGCACGAGCTCAACCAGAGCCAGGAAGTTGACAGACATGTGCTTCTCGTACACGTCAACAGGTGTCTTTAGAACAGGGAGTGTACCTTCGAAAATGCCAGCATTGGCCAGTAAAACGTCTACACCATCAACGATCTTGGCCGTCTCCTCAGCAAGGATTTTGCCGTCTCCACGCTTTGACGCATCGTACGCAATTACATGGATGTTACCGCGAGACTTGGCGAGCTCCTGGAGTTTTGTCGCCTTTGATGGATCTCGCGCAGTAGTGATGACAAGTACGTTCGAACGAGAGCTCAGCTGCTCAATAACAGCATATCCGATTCCCTTGCTTCCTCCAGTGACAACGTATACAGTAGGCGACGAAGCTATCATCTCTTAGACAATTTCCAATTGAACTTTTAGTGGAGTCTGGTGTTCGGATCCATGTTCTTCTTATATACTTTTCTCATTTCGTCTAATCATGGCATGTTAGAAAAGTGCCGCAAGTTGCTGCTGACAGATAGTAACGGGTCGCCGACGGAGATTACAAACCAATGTATATATGCGCGGCATTAATGCCGGAATCATCAATGTTGATTTTTCTGCTTTGGCGTAGTTGATGGTTGCCGTCGTCAACTCATGCCGGAAGTATACTATCCGGGGTTAAGTCCACGGGGATAAGCGAGAGGCTTTGAGCGGAACTTGAAAAAAAGTAAAACGCACGATGTTCACGGCATTCGATGTCAATTAAGGGATTTGTATATATGAAATGCCTGAATGTGAAAATTGGCGCGATGGCGTAGAGGTCAGTCCGGTCATAGTATTGTGATATATCAAACCATTGAACACTAGTGTACGGATAAGGTGGACGTGGGATGCGGATCTGCACCGTTTACAGGGCCAACCTCAGGGGGCATGTACATCTGCTTACTAAGGATTAAGTGGATCTATGGTTTCCTCTAGGTTTTGACTGTAAATGTAGCACCGCAATTAGTATGTATGGTGCGCTGGCGAGTGTCGAGTTGGAAGTTGATCTGTCTATGAAAATTGTCAGTGTTCTATGAAGAAATAAACATGAGGAATGATATTCATGTAAAAAGAGAGATCTGTTGCAATCATAGTCTATACTTTTCCACCAGTTGGATTAGAAATAAATGTGTTCGTGATTTGGAATAGTTGTAATAGCTATAGTTGTATTTCTCACAGCAACTCTACGCTCAGTATGGGATCTCAGTCCCATCGAGATCCAAGAACTTTCCACTCGACTCCATCGTCAGACTGTCAAATAGATCAATCTGCTTCTTGGCGCTTTGCTCGGGCGTTATGGACACAGTACTAACGGCCGCAATGATATCAGGACGGACGTCCTTGAGCTTTTCCGAGAGACTAGCTACGCCCTCTGTCGCGACATCTCCGGGGTGGAATGATATACAAATGAACTTTTCTTTAGCCAAGTCGTACGACAGCGCTTTAGCAAAGTAGTTCAGGGCCGCTTTACTACTGCCATATGCAGTGATAGGCATGTCAACATACCGAGCCATTGAACTAACAGCGCTTGAAACGAGGATGATTTTGCGAGTATTGCGGTTCTTAAGGAGAGGGTATAACTCTTGAACGAGCTCAATTACTGCCAAGAAGTTAACGGTCATGTGATGTTCGTATGCACTGACAGGAGTCTGTATCGCAGGCACCGTGCCATCGAAAACACCGGCGTTGGCCACGAGAACATCGATTCCATCTACGAGCTTCGCGATTTCCGCGGAAAGATGCTTTCCGTCGCCGCGCTTCGATGCATCGTACGCAATGACGTGAATGTTACCACGCGATTTGACAAGGTCCTGAAGTTTTGTTGCATGTGATGGATCACGGGCAGTCGTAATAATGGCTGTATTGGGACGACAGCTGAGCTGATCAACGACAGCTAGACCAATTCCTTTACTTCCTCCCGTGATGACATAGACAGTGGGGTGGTGGGTCATTCTGGTTCACACGGCTCGGCCGGAATACTAAGTCTATGAACGGTTTCCGTCGGAAGCCAGATCTCGGAGTTAGCATAGATAGTGGACACCTGTCGGTCTTTTATGTAATGATATACCTCGTGATGAGCATTGCGGAGTTAGGAGCCGGGGTTTACCAACGTTTCCGAGCCGGGAAGTGTCCAGAAAGCAGTTAGCTGCAGACCCGATCTTTGCATCTTAAACCCACGGAGATACGTATCAGCTTGGGCTGTGCTCTAGAAAGCAATGCGGATGTGGGGCCATTCCGTGTCTCGACACGATACCGCGGTATGATGCAGCATTCGAAGATACAACGCGCTTATTTAATGGGGGCTGAAACTGAAAGTTTCTCAGCTCATCTCGAGAGCGTAGACTTACACTAAGAAATGGGGCAGCCGCGTGTATCTACTGATCACGCAAGCCTGTCTATTTTTCCTTCTCCACGTTTAGTTCGAGGGTACGGACAATAGGGTGGGTTATTGCCATTGTTGAGGCAGATGTCGACTGAGTCGTAGATTCTTCGTCATTGCAGAGACCTGTAACATTTCCTCTATCTCAAAATCCGCGGCTTGAAGTCAAGTGAGCAACGTGAACATATACAAAATAGTTGCACAAGTTGCTAAGAGTAACTATATTTCAATGGACTTATGTACTTGATAGTTATTTCTGAGCTCGTAACTTATGGTACATACATACGGTCCATAGTAGACCGTGCAACACCCAACGAGCAGCCCTGAGAGCACACCGCAAAACCGCAAACAAGAACGATAAGCACATACCAAGAGTGAAATAAGCATAGACAGCACAAACGACCACCTGCAGTGTAGAGTCTACATCAACATAGTTGTCCAATATGAAGCTGATACTCATCATCATTGCCTCTGGCAAGGGTCCTTCCGTATATGGAATACAGGGTAAGGACACAGTGATGGCAGTATAAAAAATTCCCCAGCGATCAATTCTTGTCTTCATACAATTTTTTTTATTGGTATGTAGGAATCAACGCTCGGCGACTAAAAGGATGAAAAAACTTCTCACAGACCTGTTCCAATGCCTTGTGCAGTGCGGATACACGATTTGCCTATTTTCTGACTCTCGCCAAAGTGCAATGACTTGTTGTTCTCTTCTAACATAGTTTGTGAGGAAAGTGAGGAACGCTGGTAGTTACGCAGAATACAGGTGATCCAGCAATAATGGTACAAGGGGGCAATGGACAGTGTAGATTTAAAGTGGTATTTTCAGTAGAGTGAGACCACAGGTGTTAGGATCAAAAGAAAGTAGGAAAGTCTCACTGCCCATCTAGTAAACTGCTGCCCAGGCTATTGAGTTCATAATGGACAAGAGACTTTCAGTAAACTTTCAATAGACTTTCAACAACTTTCAGTCCATCTTAAAAACGTATCACCACAAGCTCACGGAGATGTGCATCGTTGACAAGCTCATATAGCTTTGATAATCTTAGAGAGCTCACACAACAGACGAGCCATGATCCTATCTGTCATATAGATCAGTGAACAAGAGCAGTTCATATGAATCAGTGAATTCTAGCAAGTCATCATCAAAGAAGTGATAAGTAAAAGAGTTTAAGGTGTAAATCGGCTAAGGGCTACAACACAACTGTAGATATATAATTAGATGACATGTGTTGTGAGTTGGGAACCGGGCTTTGTCGAGGCAGAGGCTTTTGGCGTCTGATGATGGTACAATATGCTTTTAGTCGCGCTTGGGACGCTGAGTCTTAGGGTGGGTTTGCAACACCGCGTCCCACCACCGGAACGACGAGGCGTAGTTTCCAAGGAAGTAGCGGTGATGGTCGTCGTGGTGGTCGGCACCGGCCCAGAAGGGGATGAAATGGTGCAGTGACCAGGGGAACTCGTAGCCTGAGTGAGCATCAATAGCCTGGAAGAGACGCAGTCCCACCCACAGGTAGACGGTGAACATGTGAAGGTCGCCAGTCAGCATGACCCACATAATGGGGATACCGACAGTTCCAACACCCAGCAGAGCAACCTCAATAGGGTGAGCGTACTCGGCAGTCATACCAAAGGGAGCAGCATAGCGGTGGTGCTGCTTGTGAATGTACTTGTAAAAGGGGCCGTAGTGAAGACCACGGTGCATCCAGTAGTGCCAGGCGTCCTCGAGAACGAAGAACACGGCAACATGAAAGGCAATAGTCTTCCAGTCGGGGAAAGGAACACCGACCTGAATGCCGAGGTACTCGCAAATGGGATGGAAGCCCCAGATGGGCACGGCCTCGACCATGAAGTGCGACAGCAGAACCGACTTCATACACTCCCACTGCTCCTTAAAGTCCGGCTCCTTTGTGTGTTGGATCTTGTATTTACGGAAGTAAGGAATACAGTCGATGATGATCCAGGGCAGACTACGGCCAAAGTAGACAACTTCGTGGAACACAAACATCATGAGGCCCGTAGCCAGCACGTCGTTGGCCATGTACACATAGTAAGCAGCCCACAGCTGCTCAAGCCAGTTGAGCGACGCGTCGTAGGCGATGACGTTGTTCCACGAGTCGACGAACGAGCCGCCTGGTGAGACGGCGTTGTTGAGCACAGAAGTCATGATCAAAGATAGGCAAGTCTGGTTGAATAGACAGGAGGAAGAAAAGGATGGTTGGATCAACGGCTCTGGATACCCTCGGCGCCATTTTTCAGGCTGTGCCGGGTTAGGGCGGGTACGACGGATACGAGGGTACGGTGGATACGGCCGATAGACTGAGCAAGGGTAACAGGAGGGAGAGGGGTGGGGTACGAGACATTTTACAGTCGTTTCACGCGGCAAAGGTGCGTTCAACTCCTTGGCGCGCAAATTGGGCCAATTTGGGTGAAGACTGGAGCTGTAGGCGGGGGGCAACTGTTCAACGCGCGGCGCGGTCGGGTGGTGGAACGCGACGGAGATCTGTTTATAGCATATGCAGCTACACGGTAAAGCCGAGCTGGTGGCAAGGTTAGACTCGGCGATAGGCTCGCGGAGCTATCGACTAAAAATACGAGATAATGATTAGCCGTTTAGGCTATACGAGGGTTCATTTGACGAGAAAAAGGCTGTAAAGCGCGGGGTAGTAAGTCCGTCTAGGCAGGAGTAGCGGCAAGTAACGTCAGTCTAGGAAGGCGGTAGTAAAGGGGCAGGTAAAGAGGTAGGGGTTGAGCAGGGTAATGAGCGGGATAGTGAGGATGAATTCTAGACACGGCTAAATGCCGCCACTCCCCGGAACCGACCAACCTGTCCGAGCCGATATTACTGTACCGGGGTTTAACTAGGGGGTGAAGCGGGTCTCGCTCGTAGCAAGGGTATTCAAGAAAGCGGCAAATCTCAACGTCTTATAGCGTTTTGAAGACTCTTCGAACATCTAATTTTCCTCATTACCTACCTCCGCCCGTTTCCCGCGGCCTTCAGTCAGCGTCCCGCCCATTCCCGCCAGCTTGTGGCTCTCCCCCTTCTAATCCCCCTTAACGCCGCCGACCCCGCCCTTAGTAATACCCTGTTCCACGGAGTTCGGGTTTTACCTTAGTCAGTCGCAACGGTTAGGTTGCAGCGGCGGCCTGGCGGCGATCGGTCATAACGAACGGCGGGCACGTCGGTATAAAATATGGGGGTGTCCCCCCACTTGCTATGGCAGTTCTTCTACCCACTTCTACACATTTCACCCCCTGTTACCACTGTACCGCCATTAGTGGCTAAGAATCACCTATGGACCTCCATCAATCGTGTTTGTGTGGAGCGGTGCAGCTATCGGTCGACGATAGCCCGGAGCTTTCACCTGACGGGTCTCCCGGGTCTCTGAGCCCGCAGCCTAAGCAGCTCGTTGGCTCAATGAGTCGGTTCGTGGAGATGTATGGAACGGACCGAATTCTCGTGCACGACGACCACGCGTATCTCAAGAAATGGCACATGTCGACTCACAACGGCACCAGCAAGACGAAACTTTTTTGTGGCCGCTGCGGTTGCAACGTGCTCACCTTTACTAATGATTTCGACGATTTCGCACTCGACGACATTTCGCCTATGATGTAGGCAGATGGTCCGGTGCATGAACGACCCGAGAACTCGAGAAACATGACCTGTCGCGCTAGAGCCGACAGCAGACTCGAACCTCTACGAAGTGATGATATTTATTAATGATGAGACCAGTGAAAGATTGACCAGGTTCACCGTAGAGGTTGTTCAAACTGTAAGCTGTAGCCATAGTAGTTAGGTATTGAACTAGGTACTGAACTGTCCAATGAACTGTAGGCTTCATAAGTAACTGGTTTA
The DNA here is from genome assembly GCA_030575195.1 of Sugiyamaella boreocaroliniensis. Taxonomy (NCBI): domain Eukaryota; kingdom Fungi; phylum Ascomycota; class Dipodascomycetes; order Dipodascales; family Trichomonascaceae; genus Sugiyamaella; species Sugiyamaella boreocaroliniensis. The sequence continues at coordinate 23,428 of JAJMIE010000017.1, read as the reverse complement.
CTGGTTTGAGTCTTACTGTACAGCAGGCTTAGTGTACTTCCGGATGACTGCACTCCAGGATGACTGTACTTCCGGATGACTGTACTTCATACTTACTGTACTTCATGCTTACTGTACTTTAGGCTCTGAACTATAAGCCCACCGAACTGTAAGCACTGAACGGTAAGCCCGCTGAACTTTAGCATACGAAACTGTAAGCACCCGAACTGTATGACTGAAGTATCTGTAATAAACGTATCTATAGCTCTAATATAACCATCTGAAGCATAACCGTACTGAAGTATAATCATACTGAACCATAGGCAACTGAACTACAGCCATACCGAAACCATACTAAGGTACCCGTGGTCTACTTATCTAGAGGTGTTGTACACTGGTGTTACCACTGTCCCGATATAACGCTACTGTATGCCCGTACTATGCTACTATGGTGAACTCCCACCAACTTCACCACCTAATTCACTGTTCTCTACGGGTCGTTGAACTACACTGTAACCTGCGTACTGAAGTATCTTACCGCACGGGTGCTACATTATTTGCTCGTTTGCCTCGGTAGTTTAGACGCTACTGTATTTGCCAGCCCATCGGCGATGCGCAGTTGACGGCGTGCATGCTGCATGTTAATTGCTCAGCACGGAGATATTGCTCACTATAATATATAAAGGGGCGTATCATAGGGCCAGCGAAGTAGTTATATTGTGGTGTTGGCTGTTTAGGTGGCTATTGAGGTGGTTATTGAGGTGACAGCTGTCGTTATTGGCGGCTATTAAGTGGCTATTCAGGTGATCACGACATCATGAGGTGAACCAGGTTAATACGGGCAGCTCCATGGCTATGGACAGCTCTATGGCTATGAAGTTGTTGACAGGCTTTCACGGTGATAAGACTTGCAAGCTTTGACAAGCAACGACATGTCTTACGTATCGGTAGCACCAAGAGTCTTACTCGACAAGATACTCTTGTGCTGACAGACTTTGGACTCGGTGGCTCCTGGTGTCGTTTACCTGGAATTACGAACCTACGAAGCCAGGAGAGGTCACCATGGGAACCTGGTGAGCCATGAAGCGCCGAGCACGTTCGGCGATTCTAGCAGTTGAATAGCACCGGTGTGGTGTTTCTATTGTTCGTCTACGGGCCCTTGACTACTTGTCGAGAGCCTGTTGGGTCAGTTCGTGTTCGTGTTAGTGTTAGTGTTAGTGCTCCGTGTGCGTGTGCATGTTCGCGTGACTCTCCATGTGACTGACTATTCGTGCTCGCGTTCGTGTGACTCTCGTGAATCTTTGTGTGACTCAGTATGACTCTCGTGACTCTCTTGTGGTGACTGTCTACAATTGACTGGCTATCACAATGCTGGTCAGTCGGGAACTCAACCAGTCAGCCAATCACGTCGTCCCATTGATGGTGCTGAGGTATTTCCATTGATTCGGAGATCAATTAAGTACTTGGTAACTGCTGTCTACTGTCTCCTGTCTACTACCGGCTGCCTAGGCGTTGGTTGGTCACGAAGATGCTCAGCACAAGTCTCAAACTCATTGGTCACTCAATTACATTGGTCTAAACATAATGGCTATCAAACAAACAGGCAAGCCACCGGGGCTCGCTTTATATGGAAATGCTTAGTACAGGCCAGCGGCAACGGCGGCACCGGCAGCCAGAGCAGCCAGAGGAACCTTGACGTTGATGGCAGCACCAGTGCTGGCAGGAGCAGAGGTGGTGGAAGCAGCAGCAGACGAGGCAGCAGCAGAAGTGGTGCCAGCAGCAGCCGAAGAACCAGCAGCAGTGGTGGAGGCAGCAGCAGAGGTGGTGTCAGCGGCGGCCGAGGTGGTGTCAGCAGCAGCAGAAGTGGTGCCAGCAGAAGTGGTAGCAGCAGTGGTAGCAGCAGTAGTGCCAGCAGCGCTGGTGGTGTCAGCAGCAGACGAGGTGTCGGAAGAACCACCCGAGGCAGCAGCATTGTCGTCAGCAACGGTACCAACAACACCGCCAGCAACAGCGGCAGGCGACTCGGACTCAGTGGTACCAGCAGCAGCCTTCATGAAGGCGTCAAGAGTGTTACCAGACGAGGGAGGGTTGATGACACCAACCATTCCATTGGCGCAGTGGTCAAAGACGGGCTGCGAGCAGTAGAACCACATGGGGTCAGTCGACTTAATCTCGACGGTGAAGGTGGGGTGCTGCGAAGAGGCCTCAGAGCTGGTGACAGTGAAGAAGCCCGAGAAGAAACCACCCGAAGAAGGAACACAAGGAGCGTTGAAGTCGGCCTGAGTCACCGAGTGGTTACCACCGGCAAACATAAACTCAACAAAGTCACCAACGGCAGCAGTGACGGAAGAGGGGGTGAAGCTAAGAGACGAGCTCGAGTCCGAGACCTGGACCTGGTGAGTGGCAGCAGAGGCTGTCGAAGCAGCAGCAGCAATGGCAATGGCGACCGAGGTGAGGAACTTCATTGTTTGTTGTGTGATGGATGAGAATAAAAGACTATGTATAACCTTGATGGGTCTCGATGCAGTATTTATACTGTACCCGCCAGCCCACATGCCCCCACCCCCCGGTCGCCCCAACCATCGTATTAGGCGGGTCGCCAATCCCCGGACAGTCCGCAGCCAGGGGGTCCCGCCAACACTGCCTCGTCTACCGCTTCTGGCATGCGTCCAAGGCTTAGCATGCATGACTTTTACATATCCGAAGGGCCGCAGAGGTACCCCACTCGATTTGACTTTGGTGGGCCGGAGTTGGCAGGGATGATGCAGGCTTTGATGCGCCGTTTTTCGATGCGTCTCGTATCGCATGCATGCATGATGCCGATCCCTGCAGCAAACACGCATACGACGCCACAGTGGGCAGTTCGAGATGATGGCTTATACTGAGGCTTGACTAGAGGTTAACGAGGAAAAATGGCAGTGTAGAGGGGAACACCTGACAGCGCCACAAGGTGAGGCGGAGCACTGGAGATCTCGGATGCAAAAGGTATTAACGGTATGCAGGAACGAACACCTGAAACTATGGGCTCGTCGTATTGTATCGTGTTATTGTATAATTACGGTATGGTCTAGAGTGAGCAAGGGCTCGTACTATCACAGGTACCGGCTAGTACCAAGTACCGACTAGTATTGACAGATACTGGTGATACTTTTCGTACTAACTGACACCTGTTTCACTGTCACTTAAAAGAGACCAGCGACAAGAGCAGCAGCAGCAAGGGCAAGCGACACCTGGAGTCCGGAAGCTCCGTTGGTCTCAGCAACAGCACCAGCAGAAGTAGCCTCACCAGTGGTCTCGGCAGGAGGAGCAGCCTCAGCGGCAGTGGTCTCAGCAGCAGCAGTGGACTCAGCAGCGGCAGTCGACATAGCAGCAGTCGTCTCGGCAGCAGAAGCTGTCGTGTAAATAATGGCAGCAGTCGTCGTCTCGACCTCTGTAGTCGTGGACTCTGCCTCGGAAGAAGAAGAAGAAGAAGAAGAAGAAGAAAGAGTGGTGTTGTCTGCAGCATCATCACCCTGCGTCGACAGCACACCGCCGCCAACGGCAGGGGGGATCTCCGTCATGGTGACGTTTGCAGCCATGGCTGTAAACTTCTGCAGGGTGTTGCCCGAAGTGGGTGCATTGATAGCGCCCACCATGCCCATCTCGCAGTGACGAGCCTGGGCACAGTAGAACCAGATGGGAGCGGTGGTGTTAACCTCGATAGTGAAGGTGGGCAGGTCGGCAGCATCGGTTCCCATAGCAATGGGCTGGAAACCCGAGAAGAAACCGTCCTCGAGAGGAACACAAGGCTTGGCAAAGCTGGCCTGGGCTACGGTGTGGTTACCGGCGTTGAACACAAACTCAACAAAGTCACCAATCTCCGCATCAACGGATGCAGGAGAGTAGATGAGGTTGTTGGCGCTGTTGGACACCTCAATGGTGTGGGTCGTGGCAGCGGCAGAGGAGGCGGCAGCGATGGCCAGAGCAACGGTGGAGAGAAAGTGCATTGTTAAAAGGAGGAACAAGGTTCAACGAGGGGTGAGAGTGGGGGTGAGTGAGGGGGAAAGGAGCAAGACGACAAGAGAGTTAACGAGCGCACACGATGCTATTGCTGGTGGACAAGAAGTACAACAAGACAGCCATCTTACTGGTGCGAATGGGTGGTATTTATAATTCGCGAAGACGAGCTATCGTATTCTTCATGATTAGTGGTTTTGGAACGGGTCCGGACCCTCTACTGGTGCGTATCTCTTATTAAGGCTCGTGTGGAAGCACACGAAGCGTTGACGCTATTCGTTTATAGAAGTCGACCCGCCAAGACTCGTACCACAATGGGAGTAGTAGCACCCACCACCCACCCACCGACTACCAATTTGCTGGGAATGCTACGGTGTGTTTCGGGCCTAGTAGAAGAGGCCCCCCGAAAATGGGCTTAAATGGGCTTAAAAAGTCCCTTGTATGAAATGACTTATCCCCAGTCATTTGGTATTTAGGCGTAGATTCTAAAGGCCAAGGATTGACCCGCCATCACGCTAGACTCCCCGACTAATACCCACCTTGTTACCCCCACACTCGCTGCCAAGTTAGCCACTCTAAAAGAAGCCATTTATTATTGTCAAAAATAAAGCCAAAACCACTAAACAAAAAATAGAATCGACCCCACCTCCAGCCCCTGGACCATCATGTGTGGTACCTGACCCGCCGTCCCGCCGTCCCCGGCTCAGGAACGGCTAGTCGTGAGATGACTGCAATTGGTGGAATCGGGGCCCTTGTTGAACCAATAGTATCGCATGCAATGGGGTTTGTTTCGTATTGCATACATCGATGCATACAGGGCCGCATACGCCGCATCCTCCGCATACGGCTGCCAGCAGGGTCGCATTCCCACCCAAACTCACCGGCCGTCCCGCTCTCGTATAACGATCCGGGTTAGGGTGCCGGGTTCGTCTGATGCGTCGATCGGCGATGCTTAGCTAACTCCATTGGTGCAGGTGCATGCCCGACTAAACGAATCCTCGTAGTTCTCCGCGCCGGGCGCGCAGACGTAGACCTCAACCGATCTAGCGGTACACGTGCGATAAAAAAAATGAGGCCATCAAGTCCATGTCAAACAGATGGGCCCGAGACAGTTGAGAAAACAGCAACGCGCGCTCAATTACTGTATAGGGCGATTCCGCTGTCTTTGAGCTAACTTTTTAGCCTCAAAGCCTATACGAAATGCAGCCGCTTTCGACTTGGCAACGGCCAGGAGATCATTGATGCACGCCCACCTCATCGTCTGTCCGCATGACATCAGTTAGGCGGCATTTCCTCGCATCAAGCAACAACACAGCCCCTTTCTAGGGCCGTTGGTGCGCAAGTTATTCACGCTTATTTATATACGCGTCGCTGACCTTTAATTTCTTGTCACTCTTCACCACCTACCATCCATCATGAGCGACGCCTTTGTACAGCCTTCCCTCTCGGGCTTCGTGCTTCCCGACTACGCAGCCAAGATCCTGTGGTGTGTTGTTGGAGGTTTTATTATTCTGCTGACTATTATCAACCTCCTCTCCAAACTGCTCACTTATGTCCGAAAAAGCGCGCTTCGAAATGGCTATTCAGGAGCCGTCAGTGTACTTGATCCGTTTGAAAAATTGTGGTCTCGTATCAACACTTCCCTCGGCTACACGCTGCCCCCCTTCTCCATCGGATCCTATGAACTCATTCGATTCCCCAAGCTCGGCGATCTCATTGTCATTTCCGCCTACATCGTCGTCGTTTTTCTCCTCATCTTTGTCAACATTGAGCCTAACTTCAATGGCGACACCGCCCAGCGTGCATTCCGCGCCGCCTACATGACAGCCTACCAACTGCCCCTTGTCGTAGCTCTGTCGGCGCGCCAGATCGTGCTTCCCCTGATGACTGGTGTCTCGTCTGAGCGCCTCAACGTCTTCCACCGTTGGGTTGCTCGAATGATGCTCGTTTCCTCAACAATCCACTTTGCCTATGTCCGCCACGGCATCGGCCTCACTCTCAGTGATATTCTCGCAACCCACAAGTACCGCTTCGGTCTTGCCGCGTGGATTTTCCTCCTGTGGATCGTGTTTTCGTCGTTTGCACCCATCCGTGGTCTCGGTCATGAGTTCTTCGTCATCCAGCATGTCGTGACAATTGTCGGCTTCATGGTCATGATCATTATCCATGTTCCCGGTCATGGCCAAGGTATTCTTGGCGGTGGTGCCCGTGGTGTTGTTATCCCCGCTGTAGCTATCTACGGCGCCAACCGTATCTTCCTCGCCCTCTATACGCTCTATGTCAACAAGGGCCGCGTCTTGGGCAACACCAAGCACCACGCCACTCTCAAGGCTTCGAACTCTTCGCAGAACGTCCTTCTCGAGATCCCCACCTCCCTCTCCTGGAACCCTGCTCAGCATGTTTACGTCAGCTTCCCGTCCATTAATCCCCTCGAGTCTCACCCCTTCACCATCTACACCCAGCCATCTGACGGCAAGATCCTGCTCAATGCTCGTGTCAAGAACGGTATGACTAAGAAGCTGCTTGCCAAGTCCTTTGGCACCCAGCCTCAGTTGCCTGTCGTACTGTCTCCTCCCATGGGAGAAGTCAAGGACTACACCCAGTTCCAGGACACCGTCTTCTTCTCCGGTGGTACTGGATCCTCGTACACTCTTCCCCTGGCCGTGAGTTTTGCTCGCCACGCTCGCTCCGAAGTCTCGGCAGAGCCCCGAAGCCTTCAGGTCGTCATTGTCACCCGTCACCTTGATGATCTCGTCCCTTACAGTGCCCAGCTTTCGGAGCTTCTTGAGGGCTCTGACGAAAGCAAGCTGTCTGTTAAGGTCACTATTTATATTACTACCGGATCGCGAGCAAGCCGTGAAGATTCTCGAGACAAGGAGGCGGGTGCCAGCACTTCTCCCGAGGAAAACCCAAGCCTTGCTTTCACCAAGAGCGCTGATATGCGTTCGGGCAGACCCGATTTGACTGAGGTCTTCCGAACTTCCATCGCTTCGACAAACCGCATCACTGGTGTGGCCATTTGTGCATCGTCCCAAGTGGGCACTGCAGCCGGCAATGCTCTCGCATCTCTGGCTCTGGAATTCAAGACTCGTGGTGCCATTGTTCACAACGAGGTCTTTAACTTATAAATGGTGTCTGATAGACCGATTGTCATAGCTTCATCGTCATAATTGTTTTGTGGTTTAATTACCTTAATTTATATGGTTGTATGGTTCTTATCGGTAAAGTTGTTTATTTTCTTGATTCTACGGCTTCTTAGTCCTTCACTGACGTCATTTATATGGTCCTAGCGGTGAAGTACTGGGCTGACTCTTTGACCATAGTCACTTCACGATTGTCTTTGGGGTTCAATTACCCTGATTCACATGGTTCTCAGCAGTAGGAGAGCCCTAGTTGATTGTTGTCGATATTCACTATTCACTTGGGCTGTCCATATTCACTTCACGATGTCTGTATGTGGTTCATTTCAGTTGCTTTGGTGAAAGTGCTATACTCCCCAGCTCTTGTCCATCTTTACTTCAAGATGATCAGCAAGAAGTGAATACGGGAACATCTACCACTGTTTTACCATTATAATCCCATTTGATTAGTACTAAAGAGAGGAAGTTAAACAAAGACAACATATTAGAGAGTAGACACTTAGAATGGGTAGCTTCCAGGAGGAATTCCAAAGAATCCCTGGTCAGGGATAGGCAGCAGAGCACCACCAAGGCCATCCTGTCCGGCGTACAGAACCTCGTTACCCCACCAGTTGAGGTCCTTCTCGTGGTACTGCACGGCGAAGAAGATGATAATAGCACTGAAAGCAACACCAGCGTCAAGACCAGCAGACAGGACATAAGTGTACTTCTCGAACCAGGCAGTGAAGCGGTTACGAATGTAGTACATGAACAGGAAGCTCACGTAGAAACCACCAGTGGCGTAGTACAGGTTGTAAGGAGCAAAGAAGCTGATCATTCCAAACATCCACAGAATGGGGTTGATCTGGCGCAGGAAAGGCTTGTTCCAGTACTTCTCCATCAGGAACATGGGAATAGGAATGAAAGCTCCAATGAGGAAGCAGTACTGCAGGACGGGGTACAGGCTGTTGAACACACGCTTAGGTCCGATAACACCCCACACGACCGACGCAGAGTAGTAAATGCTCTCGTTGGGGCAGGTGAACTTTTGACGGTTGTCTGGCTCGCAGATTCCCTTGATGTTGTCAATCTGCCAGTTGGCAACTCCCAGAACAACAATGGCACTGACGAAAGTAGCGCTCAACTGAGCACGGAAAGTGGCTCGCGGTGGGATCTTTCCGTAATGAGCCAGCTTCTGGTCCTGAATAAAGAAGATGGCCTGCAGGTTGGTGTTGAGTCCGAAGGCCTTGATGATCATGAGAGCAACTCCCTTTCCAGGAAGAGCGTAACCAGCGACAAGCTCGGTAAGCACGTTGAGGGAGAACAGTTGGTTGGTGGTGGCATACAGGATACCAATGGGAATAAGGAAGATGACACCAAGGGCCAGAGCGAAGAAGATTCCCCACACAGGAGTCTCAGTAGGGTAGATCTCAACGCAGACAATACCAAGGACCAGAGCAATGACAGTGATGATAAGGTACCACCAGATAGGGACCTCCTTGTACTTGCGCATCATGCGACTGTGAGCATCGGTACCGACGTTGGTGATGGTAATCTGTCCAGTGATTGACTGGTAGAGAACCTTCATTCCGTTCCAGATAATCTTGTACTGGCGCAGAGCACTGTCAACAATCATGGCAGGGTACATGGCAAAGAAAGCACCGTACACAACCAGGTTAGCAGCAGAGTAGTAGGGAGGAGAGTACTTCTGGTACAGGTCGTTGTCAAGAACTCCGTTGCTGTCAAGAACCTGGGTAACCTCGTAAAGCTCACCAGTGTTGGTGAACACATCACTGCTGTTAATAGGTAGGTAAGCACTGTTGTACATGTTCGACCAGTAGACAGCAGGGATAAGAATGCAACCAGCAATGATGGCTCCAAAGTACACATTAGCAGTCGAGAAGAAAGGACTGTAAAGAGGAGTGAAGAACGAAATGTTGTTCCAGTCAAAAGTGGGGATGGGGTTGATTCCAAGACCAGTGACACCTCCGGTGATGGCGGCCAGGTTGAAGTTGTTAGGAGCGATCCAAGTCATCCAGTTGAAGATGGAGACAGCGTTGAACAGGTAGTCTGGAATCCAGAAGTAGAAGAACATGCCAAGGAAAACGTAACCAAAGAATCGGTAGCTAGACACCTTCCATCCGTTAATGGTTTCCTTCTTAGAAGGCTTCAACAGAGCTCTGTTCAGAGCCAGGACGGGGAAGTTAGCGGGCCACAGGCAGCTGACAGGGTAGACAAGAGTGTGACGCACAAGACCAGCAAGACCAAAACCAATGTACTGCGTGGACAGCATGAGGGTGAACTGGTAACCAAATCCAGCCCACTTGTTGTCGTAGTACATAGACATACGCTGGACGAAAATCTGATCGTTGATGTAAGCCAACGAAGCAGTGATATTAAACATGATAGTCACCAGAAGCTGCTCCTTGTTGTTCCAAGGACCGGGGTTAAGAGTGAAACGCTTTCCGCGGAAAGTGAAGCCAACATCGGGCAAAATGAACTCAAGCAGCTTTCCACAGGGGTAGACAAGCAGCTGAAGCAGCGACGAAGAAATAGAAATCTGAGGAAGACGGGGCTCGAAGAACTGGTTGACACCAGTACCAACAAGGACCCAAACGAGACCCAGAAGGTAGGCACGGAAAGTCTCGACAGGAAGGTCAGGATCATCATAAGGGTCGGCAACAGCACGAACCTCAGGATAAGGCGAGTGGTAGCGCATCAGAGTGGCTTCCATACGCATGTTGAAGAGACGCGACTCACCGTCGAGCTCGAGGTCAGGCGAGCCCTCGAGCAGCTTGACGATGGTGTTCATGGTGTTCTCGTGGAAGTTGGGGTCAGTCTTGTGTTCCTGAACAGCCTCCTCGAGAATCTCACGAGCCTCCTCATCTGTCATGGCGGAGACGTGCTCGAGCAGGAAGTCGACTTCCTGGTCGGTCAACTCCATGTCGGCCTCCAGCGTGCCGCTCTTACCCAGGCGGGCAGACATACCAGCACGCTGCTCCTCGACGGTGAAGTCTTCCTTCTCGCGATCGTGGTATTCCTCAATTACTGGAGATTCCATTTTTGATCAAAAGATTCGTTGCAATCTGTAAAAGCAGGGCGGGTCTCACCCAATTATATACAGAGGCGCGCCAAAAGTGGGGTTCCTTGCGCGGGCACGTCCGAGGGGGATTGTGCAATCAGTAGCACGCCCAAGGCGTAGGATGGTGCCGTGCATCGATCTCCATCATCTTCTGCATGATATAGCTTTACAGCGGCAATGGGGTATTTGGCAATGGCAGGAAGCCTCTTTTTTTTTTGCAAAGCCATGCTGGACCGTTTTAATAAATTATCATCATGCCGCCAATGTTGCCGACTATTGAATAGGCCGCTCAAAGAGAGGTTATGACAGTTCGCGCTCACGCGACGTCGCTGTTCAACGGGCGACTAGATATGCAGGACCTGGGCAGATCGCATCCAAAAGCGGCGGTGCCGTGCCGGAGCTCGCAGGAGATGCTTATCATTCAGTGTGTTAGCGCCCGGCTAAAACGCCGGGTAATGGAGCTTATGGACTGTTTAGGCGCCTGTTTTACTCGTAAACGGCTAGTCCGCAGCGATAACTCCTGATGGTTGCTTTTGGAAATGCATGGGCGTCGATGACATACCGTATTAGGTAGTAACCCTAAAGTCACAGGTCGCGCCGTGTGGTTAAAAGCAACTTAGATAAGTGCCGTGCATCCTTCATCGACACAGATTATTGGCTGTAACGGCGCCCGTTCTTGCAATCTAATGCAGAGCGTATGCCTAACTCGCCAAAAAAAATGTTTCCTACTTGGAGTTGCCGGAGATCGGCGTCCGATTCTCCTGGGCTCGAAGTTTATGATGCCAGATCCAAATAAAACGTATCCACGATAACGCTTTTTAATGATCAGCCCTCCCCCTTCAGCTTGGCGAGATTCCTTGGCTTGGCTTGCTGCGATAACTTTCTTGGCTCTTCAGCGTGCACAAAGCATCTTTCACCTACATGTGACTCTTTTCCTGCCCCTCCCAAATTTTCGCTATTTCTGCCCAGGCAAAACACACGGCACTGACCTGTGACATAATTGTGCATTGCCAACTGTACAGTGCACGAGAACCGCCCTGCGGGGTGATTCAATGCCGGCTGTATACGAAGAAGCTGATGATAATTCTTGGGAGAGGCAAGTCCATGTCACCAGTTTCTCCACCTCGTATTCGCCATAGCCGCCGAAGATAAGCCGCCAACTCAAGCGACTCGCGCCCGTTCTACGATAACGGCGCTTTTTTCACGGAGCTGCGATGAGCTGAGATGAGGGCGTGTAATGCAGTCTCGGCACAAGAATGTGTTTCAGATGACTCTTACAAAATCACACACGTCTCCTCACAGGAAATTGATATGAACCTATATTCATTTACCACGCGTCGTGTTTTGGCCTTCTCCTGCCATATTCTGGACCCTCTTTCCGCCTATCAGTGTTACATGTCCGCTGCCGGCCAACCATGGCCGAGCTTCTCGGGCAGGCAACATCACGCCCACGAAACCCCACACTCATCCAAGTCAGTCGAAGGTTAAGTAATCAAAGTATTTTTAATGACACAGTAAATACCAAGCTATACAGAACCAACACCGACTCAGAATGGATACTTTCCGGGCGCAACACCAAAGTATCCCTGGTCAGGAAGTGGTAAGTGTGCACCACCAATTGCGTCCTGACCCGCGTATAGGACATCATTACCCCACCAAGTAACATCCTTCTCGTGGTACTGCACTGCGAAGAAGATGATTACGGCACTGAGGGCAACACCGGCGTCAAGAGCTGCTGAAAGCACATAGTTATACTTCTCGAACCAAGCGGTGAACTTGTTTCGGATGTAGTACATGAAGATGAAGCTCAAGTACATTCCAGGGGTGGCGTACGTGAGATTGTACGGAGCAAAGAAGTTGATCATTCCAAACATCCACAGAATCGGGTTAATCTGGCGCAGAATTGGCTTCTTCCAGTATCTCTCCATCAGGAACATGGGAATTGGAATGAATACTCCGATGATGAAACAGTATTGCAGGACGGGGTACAGGCTGTTGAACACACGCTTGGGTCCGATAACACCCCACACGACCGACGCAGAGTAGTAAATGCTCTCGTTGGGACAGGTGAACTTCTGCTTGTTATGAGGTTCACAGATGCCCTTGATGTTGTCAATCTGCCAGTTGGCGACTCCCAAAACGACAAGTGCACTGATGAAAGTAGCGCTGATTTGTGCACGGAAAGTGGCACGCGGTGGGATCTTTCCGTAGTGAGCCAGCTTCTGGTCCTGAATGAAATAGATAGCCTGCAGGTTGGTGTTAAGTCCAAAGGCCTTGACAATCATCAGAGCAACTCCCTTTCCAGGAAGAGCGTAACCAGCAACAAGCTCGGTCAGAACGTTAAGAGAGAACAGGGCGTTGGTGGTAGCGTAAAGGATACCAATGGGAATCAGAAATACAATACCAAGTCCCAGAGCAAAGAATATACCCCAAACGGGTGTCTCTGTGGGATAGATTTCGACACTCACTATACCAAGAGCAAGAGCAATGAGAGTCACAACCAAATACCACCAAATAGGAGCCTCTTTGTATTCACGCATCATACGACTGTGCGCGTCAGTGCCAGTGTTGGTGAGGGTCACTCTTCCAATGATGGATTGATACAGAACCTTGATACCATTGGCCATGATCTTCCAGTGTCGTAAAAGACTGTCAACAAACACAGCGGGGTACATCGCAAAGAATGCTCCGTACACAACGAGGTTGGCAGCAGAGTAGTATGGAGGGGAATACTTCTGGTAGAGATCATTATCCAGCACTCCATTGCTATCAAGAACTTGAGTGACTTCGTATACTTCACCAGTGTTTGTGAACACGTCGGAGCTGTTGATAGGAAGGTATCCCGAGTTGTACATGTTTGAGTAATATACAGCAGGAATAAGGACACAACCAGCAATGAGTGCACCGAAGTACATATTAAGTTCGGAGAAGAACGGGGTGATAAGAGGAGTGAAATAGGTAGCGACATTCCAGTCAAATGATGGGACTGGGTTGATTCCCAAGCCACTAACGCCTCCAGTGATCGCAGCAAGATTAAAGTTGTTCGGTGAAATCCAGGTCATCCAGTTAAAAATGCTCAGGGCCGTGAACAGATAGTCTGGCAGCCAAAAATAGATGAACATTGCAGCAAAGACGTAGAAGAAAAACCTGTACCTTGAGATAGTCCAACCATTGATAGTCTCACGCTTCTCAGGCTTAAGCAGAGCTCGGTTGAGCGCCAAAACTGGGAAATTAGCAGGCCACAGGCAGTTGACTGGGTACACCAGAGTGTGACGCACAAGACCAGCAAGACCAAAACCAATGTACTGCGTGGACAGCATGAGGGTGAACTGGTAACCGAACCCAGCCCACTTATTGTCGTAGAACATCTTCATGCGCTGAACAAAAATCTGATCGTTAATGTAAGCCAACGAAGCAGTGATGTTAAACATGATGGTCACAAGAAGCTGCTCTTTGGAGTTCCAAGGTCCAGGGTTGAGCGTGAAACGCTTTCCGCGAACCGTGAATCCGGCGTCCGGCAGAATAAATTCAAGTAGCTTTCCGCAGGGGTACACAAGCAGTTGGAGCAGAGAACTGGTAAGAGAGATCTGGGGCAGACGTGGCTCGAAGAACTGGTTAACGCCAGTGCCGACAAGCACCCAGATGAGACCCAGGAAGTAGGCACGGAACGTCTCAACAGGTAGCTCAGGGTCATCGTAGGGGTCAGCAATAGCACGCACCTCCGGATACGGAGAATGATGCCGCAGCAAAGTAGCTTCCATCCTCATGTTAAAGAGGCGGGACTCAGCGTCAAGGCCGAGGTCCGGGGACCCATCCAAAAGCTTAACGATGGTGTTCATAGTCGTCTGGTGGAAGTTGGGATCATCCTGGTGGTCAATGACAGCTTGTTCAAGGATCTCTCGTGCTTCTTCGTCAGACATAGCTGAAACATGCTCGAGCAAGAAGTCCACTTCTTGGTCGGTCAGGTCCATCTCTGTTTCGAGAGTTCCAGCTTTGCCCAAACGGGCAGCCATGCCGGAACGCTTCTCCTCGACATTGAAATCAGACTTTTCGATACTGTCGCGGTACTCTTCAATCACCGGAGACTCCATTGTTTTAGTGAAAACCAGAGCAACTTTGACTAGGGAAGAGCCGGTGAATCTCAGTCCATATTTATGTGTCTCGTGCCCCGCTCTTGGCAAAGCCTGCGTCTGATGGGCTTAAGGTTTGCTAAAAAACAACTTGGTGCCGTGTGATTGATTTTCGAGGACCATTTTATAACAATTCCATAGGGATAAAAGGAGTCATACTTCAAAAAATTAGAAAAATATGTTTACCATCGACATATATCACCAGAAAAAGACCAAATGACCAGGTATTTGTTGTTTTAATTGGGTGCTGTCAAGCCATATTTCCTGAGAGCCTTTTGTCCATCGAGATAATGAGATGGTCATCGGGCTGCAAGATTTACATCATTGCAAATCATTTACCTAACTTAATGGTGCCGTGTATCGCTTGGCATGTGTTTCCCCGGTATTTGGCCCAGTAATGTTCCCTCAGCGCTGATCATTTACTATTTTGGCGATGCCGTGCCTATTATCATGCACCCCTTACAGACGACGAACCGCCGAGTATTCTGGCCAGTGACTCATAAAATCCACGGGCGGGTCCGGTTCCGGCCCGCCATTGACAGGAATACGAGTAGTAACACGACTGCGCAGCAGACCCTTGGTTAATGGACAGCAATCGCCTCAGGGGCGGGTTCAGGCTCAAAAACCTTAACGCACCCGAGATGAAGGGTCTAAATCCAATATAAAAAGAATGTAATAAAACTATCAAAGCTATTCCGATACTATCCACTGGCTTTCGCGAATAGGCTCAATCGCCTGCGCCAAGAGCTTTATCAACTGCAGGCGCGTACCCGAAGTGGCAGTGAGTGACTTAACGACAAGAGAGCCACTCGCTTTTCTTGCATGGTGCCGTTTGCCGTGTCCTATGCCGGTCATCGTCTAGGGTCCGAGGCGCGCAAACTTGTCGACACGGCCCTCTTTCCACCATAGAATGTTCTGCACGACTCCTCGGGCCCAACACTCGTATTGCGGTCTTTCAATGTAACCGACATGCGGAGTGAGCACAACATGGTCACCAAGCTGTCTCCATGGGCTGTCGGCAGGCAGAGGCTCGGTGTTGTACACATCAAAGGCTCCACCACGGATGCGGTGCTCCTTGAGGGCCTTTATGACGGCAGCCTCATCGAGGAGAGGTCCTCGCGACGTGTTGACGAGCAACGCCGACGGCTTCATCCACTCGAGCTCTTTTTCGCCGACAATTCCCCTCGTCGATTCACCCAGGATCATGTGCACCGTGACAATGTCCGACTGTCGGAACAGCTCTTCCTTGCTCACAACTTTGATGTACGTCTTCTGTTCATCACTGAGACGGTCCGTGGTGAGGTTCGGCGACCATGCGAGCACCTTCATTCCAAACACGTGACCCATTTGCGCTGCAAAGCCACCCAAATGGCCGAGACCCAGCACTCCCAGAGTGTTTCCACGAAGGTGCAACGGCAACTGAGTCGACCTTTCGCTGCCAACAGCCTGCCACGGCGCGCCCGACTTAACACCACGGTTGTAAGCTGGGATATTGCGAGCACTGGCCATGATCATGGCCCAAATGTGCTCCTGGGTAGATGAGCCGCCGCCCTCGCTGCTCCTTCCCAAGACGGTAGCAACCTCAATTCCGAGTTCCTTAGCCTCGAACCGGTCAATTGCCGGGTTTCGAGTTCCGTTGGTCACAATGAGCTTGAGGTTGGGCAGTTTCTGCAGAACAGCCTTACTAAGAACCGTTCGCTCCCGCATGGCATAGATGATGGTGAACTTATGAAGCTTTTCCACGAGCTTCGCAGAGTCAATGTAGTCATTGAACACGGTGATGTCGATGCCAAGGTCGCGTACAGGCGACCAGTCGGCCGCCCCTAGCGTTACCTCCTGGTAATCGTCGAGAATGGCCAGCTTAACTCCGTTGGACATTGTTGGAAGCGGAATTGGGAAGAGCGGAGAAACACTGCCAAATGTCGTCATTGTGTGTTATATAAGCAAGCACGGACTCCGCACAAAGTAGCCGTACACGGGGCTAGGACCCTTGCATCTCCGCCCTAACCTGCCCGCTGCCGTCGATGATGCTGTAACGGCGACGGCTGTACGCGTGGCCCGTGTCTCAGCCACGCTCTTATCCTTGATGTCTTGATCTCAAACTACTCGGGGTACTGGCACGGCTCTCAGTAGACTTCCTTCTCGATTTGTTTCTCGATGGGGTCCAAGTGTCGGTGCTCAATGACGACATGCAGGGGTGTTTCCATCATTTGTAAGCACTAGAGACAGATGAGGACTCCACTTTGTTTCTTTGCACATGTCGGAACATGAAAGAGCCGGTCGGGGGTAACCATACGAGTAGACCGTGGGCCGACTTAGCCGATACTGCCAGGGCTATCGTATATGATGTATTACGACCTCGTGTAGGCCTTCTGTCTGCTTCATTGTCGATTCTCAAGATGACTAAAAGTTGAGTAAATCACAGCTTAGACATCTTCTCCACATATTGCTGACCAAATCATGCTTGTAAGGCTATATGACTAACAAACACTCAACGATCGCGTACCCCACACGGGTTGGTACAGATTAGTAACTCAAAACAGGGCGTTGCGTGCGTCGTCAGGCACTCCGGAACAATAATTCCTCCGAAATTTGCTGCAGCGGGCGTCGGGGGCACCGGATCGCATAGTATCGACCTGGCAATCATCCAAATCCTGGTAGTCGATTTGCCTATAACGGATGTATCAAGTGCCGATCCGCGCATGAGGTCCGCGGAGTTCGTAAGCGCTCATCTCTCCCCAGCCTTGCGCATCAGCAGGCACGGGACTCGGGATTAGCTTCTTCCGAAGAGAGGGGAACCGATGGGGGATAGGAGAGCACTGACCTTTGTCTGTGTTTATATATATATTGCTATGTGTTGTACGTAATCTTAATCAGCCAATTGTCATTTAACGCTTGGTTCTGCTTGTCGACGAATGTCTGACCTCGAGAAAATGACCCAGGAGAGCTCATCCTCCTCAAACGACTTACAACAGCCAATAGCAAAGTATGAGCCTGAGCCTCTAAATGCACCAGATCCAGCCGAACGACTATCTCTAGTTCGACGAAGAAGCAGTATTTCGGATGTTATCTCGGGTAGGAGTGCTGGACCAACGGCCCTAAAAATGGGAGGTAATAGAGACTACCCCCCACTTCTTGGAGATCGAGCCCCTTACTGTGTTCAGTGGGATGGACCTGATGACCCTATGAACCCGCAGAATTGGCCCATAAAACGAAAGGTGATAATGTCGGGCATTCTAGCCTACAGTTCTTTGTGTTTAATCTGGGGATCATCGGCTTATGCACCCGCTGTGCCCTATATCGTTGAGGAGTTCCACGTTGGCGAAGTCACTGCCATTCTGGGTGTCTCGCTCTATGTTCTTGGATTTGCATCTGGCCCAGTTTGCTGGGCTCCTTTGTCTGAACTCTTTGGCCGTAAAATGCCTATTATCGTCTCAGCTTTCAGTCTGTCCCTGTTTAGTTTTGGAACCGCTACAGCAAAGGACTTTCAGACTATCATGCTGTGTCGCTTCTTTGGAGGGTTCATGGGCGCTGCTCCTCTTGCTGTTGTCGCTGGAGTTTTTACCGATATGTACAGCAACCGCCACCGAGGCACAGCCATGATCTTGTTCGGATCCACCATTTTCTGTGGCCCTATCTTGGCACCTGTGGCCGGCGGTTTCATTGCTCAGTCTAAGCTTGGCTGGCGCTGGACTGAATATATCACGGGAATAATGAGCGCATCTGCATTTATCTTTGATCTGTTCTTCATTCAGGAAACCTATCATCCCATTATTCTTTCTACCAAGGCCATGGAGATCCGTAGTGCTACCGGTAACTGGGCTGTGTACGCACCGCATGATGATATCGAACTTGATCTGAGTGAGATTGTCGGCAAGAACCTCGTTCGTCCGCTGCGTATGCTTGTCACCGAGCCTATCCTGCTGCTGATTACCATCTACAATGCCTTCATCTACGGCATTCTATACCTGCTCTTGGAAGCATACCCTATCGTATTCGGAGAGAAATACCACTTCACAGGTGGAGTTATTGAGCTGCCCTATCTTGGGCTGCTTGTTGGAATGCTGCTCTCTTCCGCGGCTGGTATCTTCATTTTTGAACCAAGATACTACAAGGCATTGGTTGCAAACAACAATAAGCCTGTCCCTGAGCAGCGTCTTCCCCCAATGATTGTCGGAGGCATTCTGTTTCCTATTGGATTATTTTGGTTCACTTGGTCTGGAAACTATGCAGACAGCGTTCACTGGATAGTTCCAACAATCTCCGGTCTGTGTACAGGCTACGGCCTCCTCTCCATTTTCTTATGTGCTCTTAACTACATTGTTGACTCCTACCTTCTGTTCGCTGCTTCTGCGATAGCCGGTAATACCTTTCTGCGATCGGCTTTCGGTGCTGTGTTTCCCCTGTTTGCTACTGCCATGTTCCACAACCTAGGGGTGAATTGGGCGGGAACACTCATTGGTTGCCTCGGCGTTGTTCTTATCCCCGTTCCTATTCTATTCTTCAAGTATGGCAAAGTTCTTCGCCAGAAGTCTCAGTTTGCATTTGACTTGACGGATTGAGGATGACGAACAAACAGAGCAAAGAAAAAGCGGGCGAATACGAGCATTGGTCTTCCATGGCAGCAAGAAAGCTTGATTGTTGCGAACTTTAATAGAATTGAACCTCACAGAAGGTGGGCGTTTATAAGACAAGCAGGGGTTCCTCGGATACAATATCACTACATAACTAGGATATACCACTTAAATAGAAAGCATAACTGTTAATGGAGTCCTGGAATAGAATCAACGGTCATTCTCTGGGATGAGGTTGACAGCCGAAGTAAAGGCCGAAATAGAACAAAAGCTATGCAAAAAATCAATGCTCAACTAAGTGATTCAGAGGATATAGGGCGTTCTTGGAAGATGACTGAATATGTATTAGAGAACAACTGACGCACTGACGTCAGTTTAGTAATGCTGGGTAAGGGCGATGTGACGATCACAAATAATTATGGCGAAGCTTCGAAGCACGGCCCACCTCCCATAATGGAAAAATTGGGGTTCTTAGACAGGTATCTTACCGTATGGATACTATTATGCATGGTAGCTGGAGTTCTTCTTGGCAACTATGTTCCAGGTATCAAAGATAAACTTGGAGCATCTACGTTTGCCGATGTAAACACGCCTCTTGCAGTCGGATTGATCTGGATGATGTATCCTATTCTCTGCAAGGTAAGGCTCGAAATACTACACCAAACACTAAGGAGTCGGGCTATATGGAAACAGATAGGGTTCTCCATGGCGGTGAACTGGGTAGTAGCACCACTGCTGATGGTTGTACTAGGATGGGCTACCCTACCAGATCTCGTCGAATATCGCAGTGGGCTGGTCCTTGTTGGAACTGCAAGATGCATAGCCATGGTCCTCGTATGGAATAGGCTAGCTGGTGGCGATGAAGAGTTCTGCGCCATTGTGGTAGGCTTGAACTCAATCATTCAAGTCGCATTATATGGGCCAATCTCTTACGTCCTCGTAGTCATATTCTCGCGCGGTACGAGTATGGGTGTGAGCATCTGGCCGGTCATACAGAGCGTCCTAGTGTTTCTTGGAATACCTCTTGCTGCTGCCGCTGTTACCAGACTCTCAGTACGGCGCTTTGCTGCAGACTTCTACGACCGAAAGTTTATTCCAGTATTGGCACCGACATCGCTGTTGGCTCTCCTTTTTGTCATCGTGGTGATGTTTGCAAGTCAAGGGCATGCAATTGTTGAAAACATCAAGACAGTACTAAGGGTGATTATTCCGCTTGTTTTGTACTTTTTCCTCATGTTTTTCTCTGTGCTCGGGCTCTGTTATTACATGTGTGTGCCATACAAGCTGACAGTCGTTCAAAGCTTCACTGCAGCTTCCAACAATTTTGAGCTAGCTATCGCTGTTGCAGCTGGTGTATATGGAGCAACAAGCAAAGAGGCAATGGCAGCAACTATTGGCCCACTTGTCGAGGTTCCAGTCCTTTTGTCGTTTGTGTATGCCCTACTGTTTATCAAGCGCAGATGGTACGATGCTAAGACTGAGGCATGTGGATGCAAGGAAGATTGAGAGTTTTATAGAATAATGGCGACATTGCAATTTCAATGGTCAGAGGGTGGTAGAGTCCAGGTAAACTGACACGGCTGTTATCGCTGATGAAATTGGAGTGTGCTGCAGTGGTGGTGGGGCTGAAACCGCGGACTGACAAAAATTATGCAGCCACGGACTTACAAAGCACGGCTTACCCCTGAGCTACTCCGCTCCATGCAGGCAGCCTGCGTCTCCTTACAACACTCCATCAGCACAAAATACTCTCTGACGGTGTCGGACTTAGATATCGGATTTAGTAAGTGTGCGAGCAAACGTAATTGATCCGCGGAAAAATGTCAACACAGAGCTGAATCACTCCGCGGTGAATTAATGCATTTTTCGATGAAATGTCTGTCCATAGAACGTCTATATAAACCGAGCACCACGGACCTATAACATTACAAATCAATCATTCGAACAACCACTTCAAGCTTGATAACGTAACAATGTCCGCTATTACTGTTCTTCTCACTGGAGCCTCTGGCTTTCTTGCTCTGCACGTTCTCGACGAGCTGCTTAAGAACGGCTACAAGGTCGTCGCTACTGTCCGCAACGAGTCACGTGCTAAGGACGTCTCTGAAGTCCTAGCTAAGCTGGGACACGATGCCTCCAAGGTGTCCTTCTCGTACGTTGCTGACATTGCCGTCGACAACGCTTATGACAATACTCTTAAATCCCACACTGACATCACTCGCGTTATCCACACTGCGTCACCATTTGTATTTGACGCAAAGGACTACCGCGATGTCGTCGACCCTGCTCTCAATGGAACTGTTAATATCCTGAAGGCCGTCAAAGCGTATGCTCCTCAGGTTACTCAAGTTGTCATCACCTCGTCTATTGTGTCCATGGTGGCCCTGAACCACCAGATGGGACTGGGCATCCGCATTACCGAGAAGGACTTCAACCCCGACACTCTTGAAGATGCCAAGAAGAGCGGTGGATTCGTCGCCTACAGCGTCTCGAAGACACTTGCTGAGAAGGCCTTCTGGAAGTTCATTGACGAGGAGAAGCCTCAGTTCACTGGTACTGCTGTCGCTCCTCCCTACATTTTCGGACCTATTCTCGGCAACGTCAAAAGCCCTGAGTCTCTAAACACCTCTTCCGGTTTCTTGTGGAGCAATCTCTTTACCACAGGTGGTTCCCAGGACAGCTCGGGCTGGTTTGTGGATGTTCGTGATGCTGCAGCTGCTCATGTCGTTGCTCTCAACAAGCCTCAACTCGCAGCTGGTAAGCGTTGGTACGTCGGACCTAACCGCTTTGTCATCAAGGATCTAGTGGAGCAGGCCAAGAAGACGAAGATTGCTGCTTACCAGGACAAGGTTGTGGCTGTCGATTCTTCTGTCGATGCTGCTACCGTATTTGCTGGCAAGAGTTACATCGACTACTCTGCCACCGAGAAGGACCTCAAGGGAACCCTGCAGTTCCACACTGTGGCTGAGACGATCGAGGACACTCTCAAGTCTTTCAACAACCTTGGATTCAAGGCTTAAGCTCTGGTTGTTCTAGGAGCGCTATATTTTAAAGACGACTTTTTAATATTCGTGATTAGCTAGATGATTAGCTAGAGACTACAGACATACTACTAACAGCTACGTCCCATACCGTTCCATCCTGTTTCAGTATTAACGAACAAACTGCTAATTGTATTTCTCGCGGATCTCAGCAAAGGTCTAGGAACGTAGCATTCAGCTATGAGGATACATCATTTGACATACACCTGACACCAGGCATAGACCCAAGCAAATGGATACCATCATCAAACCTTGGGTTACATTAGTCCCTCTTGACGCGCCCTACACTATTATGCTAAGTACACAACAGAGTCAATGGTCAATTCACCTACTGCATCGAGCAATCCTATCTTCCATACGCTTACATACTTCGGCTTCATACGCCATTATCTATTATCTGTTATTACTGACCCTAATTTCAAGAGGGAGTCTCTTGGAGCCCCTGCTCTGATCTCAGGCTTTCTTCGGGTCAATCCATTTACAGATTTTTTGCTCTTAGTGAGTGGCGTCCCTTGCTCTTAATCCTTGCGTTCACTAAAACGTTGAAGGACCTTTGATTTTTCGAAATCAATCCTCACGACACGTCCAGATTCTTCGTTCCACAAAAAATTGTGATCACGTGCAACACTGTTAGTAAGGCCCGCTTCAACAAGATCGTCAACGGTGCGTTTAATTTCAACGTCAATGTCTTTTCCCCAACCTGAATAATTTTTCCGCTTTCTCATTGCCGATATATCTATACCCCCATATGAGAGTAACAGAAAATGTTGCACGCAGCGACCCTGTAGCCCTCTCTCAGTTAAAATAGGGATCTCCACAAGGACATCAATGAGTCCAATGAAGACGGGAATAAGAACTCCCTGCAATGACTCTAGCGCATTGTAGACGTCAGCTTCATGTCTGACAACACGAACATTAAGAGACTCCACAGCCTTCCCCACAAAGGTGTAACCAAACTGTTCAACAGTAAGCTTATACAACACACCATGACGACCATAGCATCCATCTGAATACAAGACGCGCCAAGATCCAAACAAGAATCTTCATCCATGGAATCAGCCCGCTTCTTCCGAACACATTTCACCAACTTCCTCTGCTCTCTATGTTGACGAAGTCCACGTATAGTAGACATTGCTCCAGAAAGACACGGGAAATTATCTAGAAATGAAAAAAAATAACAAACACCTGATACAAACTATGCAACGCCGAAATTCAGGAATTATGGTATGCGGCACATATCAAGGGTTAAATTGCAAATAGGGTTTTCTGGACATAATCAATGAAACCTTGTTTCAATATGGATCGTAGTGTTATCAAATATAATTGCTTCTTCATTTATGGTGCAGCGACATCTAACCCTTTTCAACATCAAGTGAGTTGCCAGAGTACAGTGAAGAATAAAAATCGAGTGAAGGTAAGCAGGGTTTGGGAAGGTTACGAAGGTTACGAAGGTTACGAAGGTTACGAAGGTTACGAAGGTTACGAAGGTTACGAAGGTTACGAAGGT